>JARUHE010166504.1:0-23161 GCA_031471125.1 Archaeomysis grebnitzkii | reverse complement strand
TGACGAGGGTATCGGATGATACCGAAATATTTGGAAATAAATCTTATCCTCGCGAATGTGTGTTTTTGTTTATTCTATGTAAATATGTTTGAAAATTTCAGCGATTTCATTTTTTTGGGGAGGTATATTTGTAAGATAAAACATAAATCAAATTAAAAGTATGCAAAACATGTTGATACAACTTTGCAATAGAAACAAACTCAGTTTTTTTGTGCGTAAATACCTTGTTGTTGTGTTAGATGTACATTTTGTAACGGAGGCATGTATCGTATGGGCTTCCTACCGAACGTACATATATGTACGTACCAAAAAATCGTGCTTTCGGTCAAATTTTCGGAAAATTTGAGCTTGTTTGTTAATATGGGACATGTCAGTAGGTCTTGTTTCAAATTTCATAAAAAAATTCAGAGCGGATCTATGCTCGGGAGGTAATGGGTTAACAGTTTAAGAACTGCATATTTAATTATTAACAGTTTAAAAATTGTATATTTAATCATTAACAGTTTATGAGTTTAAACCTTTTTCCTCAAGAATTTATTAACTCAATAATAACGGAAGTTAAAATTGTATAGATCGTCCTTTTTTAGGAATACGCTTGAACAATGATCCAAAAAGAACGTCGTCTTTCAAAAAAGCTACACCAGACTGGGCGCTTTGGCCAGTTCATATATATAGGTCAGTGATCTCAACGTAAAATATGAACTCGCGCCACATACTTACCTGGCGAAAATTATTTTGCTAAATTATATGATAAGCAAATATATCTCACCCTACTTAGTAATTTTAGTACTGGGCATACTTGTTATGCTATACAACTTTTGCGACCATGTTATCTCCATTGAGTTTAACCATTTTGATCATGTTTTCTATTAATTTAATGTTCTATGTGTTTTCTTATAGTTTAGATTACGGTTACTTCCTTCTCACGTGTATAACACCTAGTGTAACTTTCAGTTACTTCCTTCTCACATACAGTATATAAGACTTAGTATAGCAAAGCATTAGTAGGCCTATGTTTATTCTCATCTCATGTTTCTAAAACCTAGTGAAACTAAACACAAGTATGCAAATTTTCCTTCTTTATAACGTATATAAAACCTAGTGTAACGAAAAATAAATAGGCATACGGTTACTTTCTTATCACCTACAAAATATAAGACTTAGTATAACAAAACATAAGTAGGCCTATGAAGGTAATACAAATCGATAAATAATATAAAAATCTAATTTAAAAAAAGTACAGTATATTTCATTTATGTTAAATAATTATTGCTCTAAAAACAAAACAAAAAATGTATAGTCTTAATTTAAAAAAAGATTGATAAATCTCTAATTAATAAAAACACTAACAATCAAGAATAATTCGTCTCCGCTAAAAATTACTTTGAATACTGATTGGATAGATAATTATATTAATTTGTTTGTGTTTTCTTACACAATTATATACAATACTTTTTTCTGATAATATAAGCAGATGATCAGTTATGAAAACGCTTTAAGAGCTAAAAGTGATGTAATATATGGATATACAATAGCACAAGTGAGGTAAGCTTTATGTTATTGGAGTGGGTTACTTTATTTTATTTTATTATTTTATCAAATTACTGTTCTGTTTTTTATGTCGTGCCTTGCATTTCTCATATTTTAAATAATTATATTTTATCCACTTTTGTGAAGTGAAGCAATGTATTCACCACCACATTTTTTGTGGTCGGTGAATTTAGTTGTTATTTTGTAGACATGTTTTCTAATGTAACTTTTGGTCGGTGAATTTAGTTGTTATTTTGTAGACATGTTTTCTAATTTAACTTGTGGTCGGTGAATTTAGTTGTTATTTTGTAGACATGTTTTCTAATGCAACTTGAACAGGAAACAAAGTCCGTTGAAAGATTTTTGTCAGTATTTCCTTTTTCATTTCATTTGGTTACGATTTAATAATCACGTCTAAAAAGTATGACTAAAGTTGTGCTATATCGTTACAATAAAACTCTTACCGACTTTGTTATACAGTTATTAATCTAATAAAAAATGTTTGATTGCTTAACAAGAATTATAATATAAGAAAGACGTAAAAGTTTTGAATTTTTATTTAACTAACTTGTATTTAATAATCATTTATGATTTAAATTGCCAGCACAACAATGTTCGAATCATAGTTTTAAAAAAATGTTTTTGTTTTTGAGTAGAACTGAAAAACAGAAGAACCTTAATAACGGAGCTAACTCATAAACCCAATTTCTCCACAGGCAATTCACAGATGTTGGTGCAGCCACTTCTTGTGAATGATAGAAAATTTGTATATGTATATTTTTTAATGATTTAATAAACATGTATAAAAATTTGTGATTTAAATTTAGGTTCTTAACATTTTAATAATTTTTTTCACAAGTTACAGTATACAAATCACAATGTTTTATAATTATTTAACTATAAGTAGAAGATACATGTTTAAATTTAAACTGTTTTCAGATTTTCTAACTGTCTTCATATTTTAATAATTAACGATAAGCATTTATGATTTATATTGTTTACCATCATTTCAAGAAAATTCTTACCAACACAACGATATAAGAATCATTTGGAAAATACATTGTTTTCTTTCTTAAATAGTAAGGAAAATATAAAAAAGTTAGGATCTCAACAGTGACGACTGAGCTCAGCTATAGTTAAGCACAAGACAAGTCATAATACTAAATCTATGGCTGCAATTCACTATACCACTATTTTATGTTTGTGGTTATGTTGGTAAACTTTGACTTTTGAGCCAACAGTTTGTTGTCAATAACTTTGGAAGTCAACAACCCATGTTTATTTCAAACTAGTTTGCTAAACTATCATATGTTTGTTTCAAACTAGTTTACTAAATTATCATATCTTTGTTTCAAACAAGTTTGCTAAACTATCATATGCTTATTTCAAATTAGTTTGCGAAACTATCATATGTTTGTTTCAAACTAGATTGCTAAACTAGCACATGTTTGTTTCAAACTAGTTTGCTAAACTATCATACGTTTGTTTCAAACTAGTTTGCGAAACTATCATATGTTTATTTCAAACTAGTTTGCAAAACTAGCATATGTTTGTTTCAAAGTAGTTTGCTAAACTATCATATGTTTATTTCAAACTATTTTGCGAAACTATCATATGGTTGTTTCAAACTAGTTTGCTAAACTGTCATATGTTTGTTTCAAACTACTTTGCGAAACTAGCATATGTTTGTTTCAAACTAGTTTGCTAAGCTATCATATGTTTGTTTCAAAGTAGTTTGCTAAACTATCATATGCTTATTTCAAGCTAGTTTGCGAAACTATCATAGGTTTGTTTAAAACTAGGTTGCTAAACTATCATATGTTTATTTCAAACTAGTTTGCTAAGCTATCGTATGTGTGTTTCAAACTAGTTTGCGAAACTATCATATGTTTATTTCAACTAATTAGCGAAGCTAGCATATGTTTGTTTCAAACTAGTTTTCTAAACTAGCATACACTTGTTTTAAACTAGTTTGCCAAACTATGATATGTTTATTTCAAAATAGTTTGCCAAGCTAGCATGTATTTGTTTCAAACTAGTTTGCTAAACCAGCATGTGTTTATCAAATTAGTTTGCTAAACTATCATATGTTTGTCTCAAACTAGTTTACTAAACTATCAAATGTTTATTTCAAACTAGTTTGCGAAACTAGCACATGTTTATTTTAAACAAGTTTGCTAAACCAGCATATGTTTATTTCAAACTAGTTTGCTAAACTATCATATGTTTGTTTCAATCTAGTTTGCCAAACTAGCATATGTTTATTTCAAACTAGTTAGCCAAACTAGCATGTATTTGTTTCTAACTAGTTTGCTAAACCAGCATATGTTTATTTCAAACTAGTTTGCTAAACTAGCATATGTTTGTTTCAAACTAATTTACTAAACTATCATATGTTTATTTCAAACTAGTTTGCGAAACTAGCACATATTTGTTTTAAACAAGTTTGCTAGACTATCATATGTTTGTTTCAATCTAATTTACTAAACTATCATATTTTTATCTCAAACTAGTTTGCGAAACTAGCACATATTTGTTTTAAACAAGTTTGCTAAACTGTCATATGTTTGTTTCAATCTAGTTTGCTAAGCTATTATATGTTGTTTCAATCTAGTTTGCTAAGCTATCATATGTTTATTTCAAACTAGTTTGCTAAACTAGCACTTTATTTATACTACATCATCTTCCCTTAAGATATTGACAGGTTTCGGTACAACAAATTGCTATATTTTCAGTGTAATTGTTTTGTATTGTATTTATATATTTTCTTCTTATATTTTGTATTTATATTTTACAGTTCAATATTTTGTTGCTTAAATTGTATTCTACTAAGTACTTTGTATTGTTTTACTCTATCTGTTACGTTCATATATCATTTGTTTTAAATTGAATAATATATCTTATCACAAAGTTTTTTTTTACAATTTCATTTTTTATATTATACATTTTAATATTGTATGTTCTACGTTTTCATGTAACCCAATGAAAACGTTAACTGTGTAACAACGTTTTTACAACGATATTTTATAATTGTTATAATGTTTATATAACTTTGTTTTTTTGCAAAATATTTGACGTTAGGGTTACTATTGAAGTCAAGATTTTATAAACATTTGACTACATCGTTACCTGAATAATAAAAAAATGTTATATTAACTACAAAAAACATTTAGACTTTCTGAAACATGTGTTCAAGAACAAACATACAGTAAACATTTTATAACGATGGCTCAGCAAACTTACATTCAACGTTGTTTTAATAACGTTTAGTATGGGAACGTTGCTAACTAACTCACAAACAACGTTGAAAAAACAGTTTTTGCCCATTGGGGTATGTGCAGCTGTCTGCTTGGTTGATGGAAAGAGGGGTTTGATAGGGACTGACTTGCGTACGTTTTTTTATAGATTACAGAATATATTATGATTATTTTATTGAACATGAGCATTACGATATTTATATATATGAATGAAATATGTAGGCTACGTCGTAGTGTTCAATCACTACAATTCCTCTTCCCTCTAGGGAAAAAGAATGTGTAACTGGAAAGATGCATGTGTATTATTCAACTCCTCCTCTCATCTTAAAGAGAAGAACATATTGCTTTCATTTTCTTGCTGAGTCTTAACACAGTCCCATATCTTTGTTTTGCTCCATCGAGCGGCTTAGACAATATAGATTCACTTACTTCCCTGTCCGACGGTTGACGGTCTGCTTTGGTGGTCTTCTTGCCATACATAAACTTCGAAATCCTCCACCGTTTCTTCGCCTATCCTTATGTGCATTGGTCATACCTTACACCAATGATCATAAATTAATTGAGTGAATCGAAAAAAGAAACTAAACAAATGAAGAAAGCAAAATATAAAAAAGTAGAATAAAAAATGAATGAAAAAACAATTAAAAGAATATTTTTATTAAAATGTTTGTGTTAACAAAACAAAGAATAATTTGGCGTCGTTTATTTTTATTTGAAGGCATCAATAATAATGAGTTTGGTGACGAATTTAGAATTTGACCATTTTTATTTTCGTTTTTTCATGAAAACCATTTATTCGTGAATATTAATGTCCTGCCAGTGTTGTTGATGTGATCGTTGTTTGTATTGGTGTTGATATTGTCCGTGTTGTTTTTGTTGTTATTTTTAAGGTGCTTTTGTTGTTGTGAATAATTTATGTGTGATGTTGTTGTTATTTTGGATAATAACTGTGTTTGTGTTTTTTTAGACGCTATCTGTGTTGTTGTTTTTCATTGTCCATGCTGTTTTTATTGTCGTTGGTGTTGTTGCTTTTGATGTGTTTTGTTGTTTTAGATAGTATGTCTGTTGTTGTTGTTCTTTTGTTTATTATCTGTGTTGTTCTCGTTTAGATATGTTCTGTGTTGTTGTTGTTTTTATTTTTTTTACTTTTTTGGGACCGAAACCAAAGAAAAAAATCGCCGGGTAACTACTAAGTCAGTCAATCAGCAAGACTAACTGGTAGATTATGTGGGCGTTGGACCCGCCAACAAACCTAAATTCTGGAACAGACAAAAGTTTCACTCTGGAAGTACCAATGACTATGGACCCAAAAGTAGGCCCAAAGCAAAACAGATGCTGATAGGAAATGACTAGAAATTACTTTTTAAATTAAATTAAAATCAAAATCAAGATGAAGCAACAGGCCGAGCTTGATGATCATTAGTTGGAGCACAAACCGCAACATCCATACTAAAACAGCCTGTCCACGTTACAAGGAGGATAGTTAAAATTATAAATGTTATTAAAATTAAGATAAAATTATTTATTTTTTATCAATAAAAATAAAAACATTTTCCTTATTCTCTTTAAAAAAATAAATCTTATTAAAAGTAAAAGATTTACTTCATTATTCAAACATGAGCAAAATTATGTTTAATGTTTTGTATTTTCAGAAAAATTATGAACAAAGTTCAAGAAAGGAATGCAAACCTCACGTAATAATTTCCAATGAAATTGCCACCTTTTATTTCCTTAAAATAAACCTGGCACTGTCCAAAAGAGGAAGGCAAACTACACGTAATAAATTCCCATTGAAGTTGTCTTTTCCCTCAATTAAGCCAGACACTATCCTTTTGATATCGTACCGTGACGAGTTAAAACATGTCCACATTTCAGTTCAACGTTGATTCAATAAAAATCGTACCACATTGATAAACAATCGTTTTTGTTTTAACATTTAGGCTATTATAAGTAAAGAAAAATATTAAATTTTAGCTCTATATGATAAAAAAAATAAAGTTTGCCCCGCTGACTTCATGGCTAAGATAAATATCGGAGAGCACGATAGTTTCGTTCCTATGCGTCAACCTTTTGTTATTAAGCCATGGGCAGACGTACGAAGGTTTCATACAGAAAAAAGTGTCCACCATTTTATATTTGGTTCTTAGATTTCAATTCGTAGCCAAAAATTGTAATTCGCATAATACTTTATAGTTTTCTGAAAAATTTATTTAACTGTATTAGAACTTTTTTCAAATTAATTTTCATAACAAATTCCTACTAACTGTTATATACCTGTGGGAGGGTCAGTGGGGGGAGAAATATTAGGTGTGTCTTGTTACTAAGTGTACGACAAAATGAGCAGCAGCTTACACCACACCCAATGTTTTTGTTTTAATTGTAAGCAATACATTATTCATTATAAATATATACTGGCTATTTTTAATCATGAGAAATTTGAAAAACTGAAATAAAAATGGCGGCTCTCCTTATTTCAGAAAACGGATCCACTAGCAGAGGTGAATTCAAAAGTTGATATAATTTTTTATTCAAATGTTGTTTAGTACTAAAATGTATTGAAATTATGGCGAATAATCATGTGTTTTTAACTCATTATGATACGATTTCAATGTGTGATTCGTTTTGAATTTAAAATAATTTTAAAACACGTAGAGAAGACGCAATTGAATTTTTTTAAAAAAAGTCGGTTTAGATCAGGTCTTACGAGGCCTGTAGTAAATTCGGCGTTGGATCAACATGCTCAAACATGAACAAATATGAGCAGATGAAAACCAATCTAACGTTTAGTTAATTACATTAAAAATAATTTTTTTTTAAATTTTCAATTGGTGTGCATATCGGGCATAGTCAAAAATGTAACTTCAAATTCTAAAGGAAAAAATAAATGGATTTGTATATTGTTTTTGCACTGATGAACAGGAAAATAAAAATAAATATCTTAAGTCACTTTTAAAGTGTATTGCTCATCTAGATTATTTGTAAAGTGCTTATATTTGAATGTTATATCAAAATGAAGATGAAATGGCATTACTTAAAAATATAAAACTGAGTAAAAAAACAACATTTATAAATTTAAGCACAATCTGATCACCATTTTAATATAGAAAATTTACTATCTTTTAGAAAAAAAAATCCTTACATCGTACATATTTCAAGAAAAACATATGTAGCGTTGAAATACAAGCATTAGATTCTTGTTATTATGTGTCTTACCCAGTGTAAATGGAACGGGGATATTTGTATCGCTTGTTCTATATTTTTTTTTATGATTTAATACGCATCAATGAACATTTATGTCGCAAGTTTGTTTTTCAAGTTTAAATATAACTCTTTACTATTAAATGGTTTATAAATTATAGTAAAAAGACTTCCTTTTATAAATATAAGTATAAGATTAAAATTACGTTGAAATTTAAAGACTTTTGAAAAATTCTTACATTTATTTTATTTTAATTTTAATCAACTATAAAGAATTATGATTTAATTTTTATTATTTCATTTCAAAAGAGCTATTCCCAACAAACTGGTTTAACAATCATACTAACTTTTTTAAACGGGTGTATAGTATATGAATAAAAATAGCATTATGTTTTCAACAATTTTTAAGAAAAATATGAAATTATAAGTGTTCATACAGTTACAACACGTTCGTTTTTATTTCTTAATTATATATATAAATGACAAACTAAGATCTAGTACGTAGGGCTGCTAACGTATAGGCAACATTAGTTTGTGGCCTTACGAAATCACAGGCGACTTACAAGTATTGGTTCAACTACATGTTATAATTATGACATGTATTATTATTTTCAGGAAGCAGACACTAAATTCAAATGTGCTTCTATGTGTAGCAGAGAGAGTCAATGTTTTGCTTTCAATGTGAATCCTTGCAAAAATTATTTGAGTCCCCTTGGAATAGACTCTTCAGCGGCGAATCCTCCGATATTCGTGAAACATGGTAATTTTTTATTATCAAATTGAACGTTGTCTAAAAATAATAAATAGAACATAAAAAAATAACAAAAAACAAATAGAACATAAGAAATAATAAAGAATAAGTAAGGAAGAACAAATAACAAATAATTCATAAGAAATAAAAAATAGATAATAAATAAGAAATTTATTAATTTAATCTTGACCATTCAAGATTGAAAATAAATTTTAGGAACATACTTTTTTTTCACTAGACTCCTCTAGCATGATCACAAGAAGAGCTATCTCATCACATTAGTTGCAAGTGGTAAGGTTACTACGATAGAATATAAAGAACAGATGTTATAAATTAATACATTATTAGAGGAAAAATCTGTAGAATACCACACAATCTGCTGTTTGGTACATTGAGTTTAGGTTGGTGTTCCTTCATAAACAATACTTCTGTTATTTCTAACTGTTTAGCAGTTTGACATTTTGATAATATTGTTGTATTATCTCTTTTCGTTTTTCTTGAAAAATATATAAACATATATTGTAAATAAATAATCTTATCAGTACAACTGTATAAAATAAAACCCTTTCGAAACCTTTCATAAAAACTTCATAATTTATGTAAAAACAAGCTTTGCATAGGTCATTTTCAAGTTGTTTTATCATTGTTGAAACGATAAAAATGATTATTATAATAAAACTGTAATATTAAATAACATACAGTCACTGTATCTATTTCAAAACATTTGAAAGAACACCATAGCTTTAATAAAATTAATAAAAAGGACCTATTGCAATCCACAAACATTATAGCTAAATACACAACAAAGAAAGAGTTGGTGGTCGCCGAAGCTATTCTAATAAAAGATGAATAACCTAGATTAAATTCGCAAGAAGAAGGCTGCACAAAAGTCCTTAAAATCTTCAAACATTAAAAAAACAAACCTATTATTTAACATCATAATATTTTATTCAAATGAATGCTCTTAAAATTGTATAATGTTCACCAGAGAGTAATTTATCTTTGGTTGTGTTCAACTGCACATTCAAAACGTTTCACATGCAGGTTTTGCAAACTTTTTATCAAAACACATTCATTTTTTTTGCATGCAGAATTATCGATGTGGACGGTTTTGTAGGTGTGGTGGATATTTCATCAGAATTCTATCGTTAAAACTTGAAAGTATAGTGTATGAGAAATTTGTATGATAAACACTGCTACCAAATCCCACTTGGTCTTGTATTTTCGACTGGTCTCTGTAACAGGAGTGTGATGTAAAGTGCTTGTGAAGGTGGGTTTAGAAGAAGCATTGGAAAACTAATGTTGCGATGTTTTTTGTGGGTCCAGTACCTTGCAAATAGTAATGGGGTTTATCTTTCATGGTGGAAAGTTCATTACATTTTTTATGAATGAGATGTTTGTAGACCAGCTGCAGCTGACATGCTAAGATAACAAATATTTAAGGTTTAGAAATAAAATAAAATTATTCTTTCAAGTTTACTTTTATATTACAAGTGAAAAGATATTTCTAAAACTTCATTAATTATCAAACATTTTCATATTAATGAACTACTAAATAAAGTTTAATTATTTTACATTAAAATAAGGGAAAAATTGAATGCACTTCATTAAATTACAAAGTAGATTATATACAATGACTGAGTTTTACAAATAAATTAGTTATTTACAAATAAATATACATTAAAAAAACTCAGGAAATTCACTTATAAAGTGTAAGCAATTTGGACTTTCCAGCACAATTAATATTTTCACATTGAACTAAGTCTTAAATGCAACATCAACAATTTTGAAATAAAACCTAATTACAAATCTTAAATATCTAGTTTTATTATACATAATTTTCTGAAGTGTTGAAGATGAAACTTCTTAAAAATATCAAATCTAGTTTAAAAAATGATTATTCAACAACTGCCAATATTTTGAAACAATATCCCCAATGTTTTATGCAATGAAGTAACCAAAGAAAGATCTGAAGCCTCTTCAAAAATATAAATTATGAAAAATTTCCAAATTATATTCTGAATTCAAACCAAAGTTGCTTTGATATGGAAATAAGGATACAGTTGACAATAATTTATGCCGAATTTATTGTTAAAGAAATTTATTTAATAGGGAATAACGAAAAATTAAACTAGACTGTAAATTTAAAAAACTGCAATGTCGTTTCAATTAAGGGCAATATTTTGAAAATAAAACTTTAGTAAGTGTTCAAAATGAAAGGATTTAATTAAACTGTAAGTTACAACTTTTTCAAACTCAAGTACTAAAGAAAATATAAATGTACTTCAATTCCAGTAGGTTGTCTAGTCATAGAGAACATTCAATTATATAACATTGGGAAAAAATTTATTGTGAAAATATATTTCCACAATAGATTTTTATTAAATAAATAAAATTGATTATATTTTACTCATCCAAACATTGCAATAGAAAATAACAAAATAATAATGCTAGAAATATTTGCACTTATATTAACATATAGGAAAACTAGTTTGAAATTATATGAAAACAGTTCAAATGTACAGTGTATGAATTGAGGTATAAAATTAAATACTATGACATGATTCTTTTTTTATTTTTTATATAATGTTCTAGCAT
The DNA here is from genome assembly GCA_031471125.1 of Archaeomysis grebnitzkii. Taxonomy (NCBI): domain Eukaryota; kingdom Metazoa; phylum Arthropoda; class Malacostraca; order Mysida; family Mysidae; genus Archaeomysis; species Archaeomysis grebnitzkii. Next base: position 11,827 of record JARUHE010166504.1, on the reverse strand, counting down.
GGTTTAAACGTTTATGATCAGCTCCATCACGTATTATCTAAAGTTTGGTATTTATTGTCCTTTAAAACCAAAGATAAATAAAATAAAATCATCTAGCTTAATTTATTTTTCGAGTTTTACCAAAGCCAATAAAGCAATTTAACCATTTCTCGGTTTAAGGTAAAATAACTTTTTAGTGAATGACCTATAGAGTGAATGATTTATATGGATCGAAAATAGCACACGTGAGGTAACTCACATTCAAGTAACTATAGTGAACATGGACCAATTCAAAATATTGAACAACGTGACTTTTCCGTAAGGTTCTCCATAGAAATGCACAGAAACTGCAGTTAAATTCATTTAGTCTAATGAAGTGACAAACAAAGATAAAAATGATGGAATGAATAGTTAAGGAATAAATATATTAATGAATTCACTACAACAATTAAAAAATAGAAAAAGTTATGAATAGAATATTAAAACTTGAAAATCCTTGGCAGATATGTTGTTTGTCTGGAATACCTCCAATTTGCAATGCTTTATTCAATGCCGATTTCCATTTCCTGACCTGTTTCACCAACTGCATTGAAATGCATGTCACCACTGTGTTGTTCAAGTGAAGAGTTAGCGTGTAAGCAATCAAGATTTGGCTCAAGAAATTAGAACAGAATCAAAGTAATCCCTCACTAAAAAAGTAAAAACATGACTACAATGTACTTGGCAGTTGCAAGTTGCTAACAAGGGTATCTTTCTTATTTTCACCTAAAAAATTGTATTTAACAATAGCTTCATTTGGCAAAAAAATTCATCTTTCTAAATAATCTAAACTAAAAATGTTGTGCTAAAAATTGAACAAACAAACAGAACCAATATTTATGTGAACTTATTGCAATTTTGAACTTAAAATTTCATTGTTTGTAGTGTAAAAAAATATAAATTATAAACCATTTTGTCGATTTTATTGAATGCTTGTTTTTACATTATATGCTTGGAGTTGCTCTTGATTCAATATAGTCAATCTACCATCAGGTAATTGTAGACCTATTTTTTCCCCTTGATTGGTTCGTAGGAACACTAAACGACTTTGTGCCGGTTGCTGCGTTGGTTGACTTTGGTTTTGCGGAGAGGGTTGAATTTGAATTTGCTGTGCTTGTTGAATTTGGGTTTGCGGCGAGGATTGAATTTGGATTTGCTGTGTTTGTTGAATTTGGGTTTGTTGTGTGGATTGAATTTGAAGTGTTTGTTGAATTTGGGTTTGTGGTGTGGATTGAATTTGAAGTGTTGGTTGAATTTGTAATTGCTGTGTCTGTTGAATTTGGGTTTGTGGTGTGGATTGAATTTGTATTTGCTGTGTTGGTTGAATTTGGGTATGTGGTGAGGATTGAATTTGGATTTGCTGCTGTGTGTGGTTTTGAATTTGGGTTTGTGGGGATGATTGAATTTGGATTTGCTGAGCTGTTTGCATTTGATTTTGCGGTGATGGTTGAATTTGGGTGTGTGTAATTTGTTGAATCTTTTGTTGTCTTATCTGAGGTTGTGCTTGAACTTGGGTTCTAATTGTTTGCACTGTACCAGATTGTTGAGCCTGTGAGACTGAAGACACAGATGCAAGTTGTTTTTGGGTTATGTTAGAATTAGTAGTAAATTGTAGAGTTTGGTGTGTTGAAGGATCAACAGAAGTAGAAGAGTTAAGTATGGTTTGAGGATTAATTTGTTGTGTTTGATTTGCATTGTTCATATGTATCATCTGAATCACTTGCCTCCCGCTTGGCTGAACCATTTGCAGGAGCTTATGTCCGCCAGCCACTCCTAATGGTTGCTGAAGGCGCACGACCTGTGTTGGTTGTTGGATGATGGAGTTGGAAGCTACTCGCAGAATTTGTTGTCCCTGTTGGTTGATCAGGACTCTTTGTAGTGGCAATGACCCAGTACTAGAATTGTATTGTTGTTGGATCCCCGTGGAAACAGTTTTCTGTTGTGTGATCATCGAAGAACCAACAATTACATTCTTCTGCTGCGATGTTGCAATTTGAGTCGTTTGTAAGTGGTTTGATCCAGCTGCCGATACTTGCGAGGAAGCAGTCATGCTGGCATGGTTTTGAGAAATGTTTGGTGCAATACCTTGATTCAAAATTTGGGGTTGCAGTATATACCGAGTTTGCGGAGACCCTTGCATTTCAGAGACCGGCACTGCATTGCTGAACGACTCTTGCATCTTGACTTGCGGTTGCATGAAAGTGTTTTGTGGAACAACTTCTTGTTTTGGAGATTCGATTTGCTGAACAATTGTGTGGACCGGGGCAGGCTGGGAAATAATGTTTATTGGTTGAGATTGAGAAGTTAAAGAATTTTGTACTGATGATGTAATAATCACATTTTGCAAATTCTCTGGTTTATTCATTTGAATAGAAATATTTTTGTTTTGGGGTGAAGTATTTTCAGGAACAGAACCTATTGGAGTCATTGATAATGTATATCCACCTTTTCCGTTAGGAACAGCAACAATTTTGTTCCCAGCTTTTTGTATCAATTGGACAAGAGAGTCAGATCCTAGTTTAACTTGCATTTGTTGGTTATTCACAACTTGTGCTACAGACTTTTTAGGAGACTTGTCAAGTTTGACAATTGTGTTCTGAGCAACATTTGAATTGACGACCTGAATTATGTTAGATGGTTGAGCATTCAAAGAAGGAGAAATGACCGAACTGACATTTTTTGGTATTATGTGTTTTGGGGCAATTGTTTGAGTCATAATTGGCGAATTCAATACATTTACAGCTGATGCGGAATTAGGAGTATGTTCAATATTGATCTTTTTTGATGTAGTTTGGTATGGACTGACAGAAGAAACTAAAGAAGGTATTGCCGACACTAAATTGGTAGTGGACGTTAGAGTGGCACTAGACGATGTATTATCAACTCTTGATATCTGTGGGGTTTGTTGACTAATATTTGTAGATGGAATGCCTCTATATGCAAGTGCTACAGTATTGGGAGTTGAACAATATGGTTTAGGAGAATTATTCAAACTTGAAACAATATGGGGACTGCTCAAATTGGGCCTTAACAATGGCTTTTGGGAAGTACCAATTCTTCCGAAATTTGAGCTAATTGGTCTTGGTGAACTGCTCGGTGTTAGGTTGTTAGTAGAAGATGTTTTAGATGAAGTATTAAGGATATTTGCACTGTCTTGATCTTCTAGTCCAGGGATGTTTGCATAGCTCATGTGTGCATTGCTGTTCACTGTGTATGTCTGGCCATCATGATGGAGTTTTACTTGAGAGATCGGACCTTTAGGAGGTTTCATGTACTTCAGTAGGAGCATGGCCTGATTGCCGACAACCCTGACATACACGGGAGAACCATGATCATTGATGGCTGCCACAACAACAGTGGGTTGTTTATTGGACGATATGTTAGTGGTTGATGTAGTGGGAATACTGGGTTTTGGTGCAATTGCATGGCTGTTTGTTTTATCTTTGATCAAGTGCGAATCCTTCAGAAGACTTCCAGAATGCACCTGCCCTCCATGGTCGATATATCCCATCACCTGACCATTTGTGGACAAAATGTATTTCTTGATCCCACCCACGGGAGCAGATTCAGTGTCTCCATTCTGTTCGGTGTCCATCCAGGCATCCTCTCTCTTGCGTTTCTTCCGCTCCTTCTCAATCTGTGCCTCTTGCTTTGCCTGAGATGCCAACTTGTCAAAGTCGAGTGTATCATAGTTGATAATTCGCTTCACCTTCCTTACCCGGCCTCGAGAGGACACTGCAATTGTCTCTGTGTTCTCCTCCCCGGGTGCTGGTACTTGCGGCGTGGCAGCCGCTTCTGCTATGGTGGGTGTATGGACAGACCTCTTGACCCTCCGTCTGCGCAGCTTCCTTTTTGGGTTGCCCTCCTCATCCAGGGACTCCTCACTGGAGGAGGACGAAGAAGAGGGTTCTGCTGGAGTCGCTTGTGGAGGTTCGGGTTCGGGTTCCGGGTCACTGGCCCAGACCTCTTCATGGGGATCGACGTAGTGTTCACCTTTGCGGAGAAAGTCAAGTTGTTCATTACGTATTTTGTTCCTCATCTTCTTGGTTGCCTGCAGCAGCCTAGCTTCCCACGGACTTAATTCCGTCAAGAGTTTGCACAATGCTGCGTGAAGTTTCCGCTCACATTTTGGAATGGGTTCATCCATACTTTTCTCTTCCATTTCTTCCTCTTCCTCTTCTTCTTCTTCTTCCTCATCTTCTTTCACTTCATCCACTTTATTGTCTTTGTTTTTCTCCTTAATAGGTTTTGGAAGTTCACCAAACTTTTTGATGAGGCTCCTCAGTTCTTCAACATTGGTGACCACCGTCCAAAAATCTTTTGGATTCGGTGCATATGGAGAAGGATCATGAGTCTCAACTTCATCCTCGGGCTCTTCTTTTTTTACACATTCAGTTTTTACTTCAAATTTATCTTCAGGTACATTAGTCAGATTCTCGTTGTCACTAAGCTCTTCCATTTTCACTGTAACATCATCAAAAGGAGCCTCTTCTTTAACTGGGTTGTCATTATCCTTATCATGGCAATTAGCTTTTAAGCTATTGCAAGAAGATTCAGTTTCTAGATTATTTTTGGAACTTAAACTAATATCACAACTAGACTTGTCATCACAATTATCAATTGCAACTTCATCAGAATCTTTTGAATTTTCTTTATTTTCTTGCTTTATCGATAAATTTCCTTCTATGTTTTTATCCTCACCATCGGATTCCTTTTCTGCAGGCACAGGTGTGGGTGTACTTTCTCTGCTTTGCATCATTTTCAGCTGGAAATAAACAGAAATCATTAACTTCAATTTTTCAAATTGATTAGTTTATCGGGCATAATAAAAAAGTGAATAAAGCCTTTCTGCTCACTCTTAAGCTTTTATATTTTTAATTTGCTCCCAATGAACCAGTCTATGGAAGGATATTCACTTTTGACCTAAAACTAATTGCATTAACCATAACTATAAAAGGTTTTTCAAGTAAATTGGAATTTTTTTCAAAGAAGGTATGCAGGTTAAAGTTTATCTCAATCCAATTAAATTTTTAGGGGAGGTATTAAAAACATATTTGATAACTAAGTAAGGTAAGTATGGTGTAATAATTTATCTTATTTTAGAGGTCATAAAATATAGGAAATACCAATATCAGTAACTAACCTGATTTGAGCAATTATATCACCCACACAGAAACATTATTTCAGTAGGTGAAACAAATTCACTAACCTTCTCTTTGGTGTGAATGGCTCGATGTCCTTTCAAAGCAGCATGTGAATTGAACGACTTCTGGCAGACATCACAAATCATTTTCTGTGAAAACAATTAGACAAAATTAAATACAAAACATCGAACAATTTAGCGAGACAAAATATTTAGAAACAATAATATAAAACAAGAAAAATTTTTTGTCAAACCTTTTTTCCTGCTTTTCTGATGCGAGGGTTTTTCTGTTGTGCCCTTGTGAGTTCAGTAGAAGGCGTCGACAAGTTGCTCGCTTCCTGGTCTGAGGATGCCATAACAGGAGACGTAGTTCGCTCTGGCGGGACTTCGTCCTCGCTTTCGCTCTCACTCTCCCGCTCCTCTTTTTTCTTTTTTTTCTTCTTCTTTTTCTTGTGCCTTGACTTGAAGGCAACCCGATCCTCTTCATCCTCGGAGGAGATTCCGAGATCGTCCAGGTCATCCTTGTATGAGGCCCTCGGCCGCTGCCTCAGGTTTCCTGGCCGTGACCTGAATTCTGCAACGGTCTCCTCCTCCGGTTCTCTGTACTTGCGTTTCTTTCCTTTCTTCTTCTTTGACTTGTGCGACGAGCTCCAGTCACGGTCTTTCTCTCGATCCTGGAACATTCAATACATTGAAAAATCTAAAACTATATTCATACTGGAACAACCTTTTTTTAAGCACCAGTGTTAGAAAAGATTATAAAAATTAAAGTCAGTTAACGTTGCACAGTAAAATTAAATTGAAACTTGAGAGTATAATGGGCTGGTTAAGATTTCAATTTAAATATGGGAGAAATAAAAGTTAATATATCACTTATGCCATTATAATAAATAATTTCTCTGTTGAAACTAGATTTCTCACAATTTTGATTTATAATTTGTAAGAAGTATGTTAGTAAAATATTTGACCAGGTAGAGAGGATGGCGGTCACCAATGTCTCGCATGTAGAAGTAAAAACGACTTCTTTATAACTGTTCATTTGAGATATAAATAACTGTAGGTGATGAACAACAAAAAAGGCTTGAATATGGAAAATATGGCCAACTCCACAAAGATTTTTCATAAAAACCATTGTCTCAATAATTAAGTTTTTCAAAAAATATAGCTTAGGAATTTTTAATGTACACCTCACAACTGTTCATTTGAAATGTAAATGATAACTATAGGTCAACAAACAAAGAACTAAAAAAAAACAGGCACTCAACCATGCTTGGTCGTTTCTATTTACCCCCTTTCCTATTTGCTTTGTTTTATTTTTCTTATTTCTACAGAAAAAATTAAATGCATTATGAAAGATTTTACCTTTTTAATCCTCTTCATCTTTTTTCGATGCTCCTTCAAAACTTCCTTCGGAAATAACACGACAGATTCATCTTTAATTGCATCCAACTCTCTGCCAACAAAGTCATTGCTAGTTGGCTTTGTCCATCGGTAAATTCTTAGATCTTGTCCACAAAACTGAGGGAAATGAACGTATTTGTTGCCATCTCTGTCCATGCCGAGAGTGCATTCACGTAAATCTGGCTCAGACTGATCCATCAAGACATCCAAAATAGTTTTGTGGCTATTCTGAAAACATTAAAAAATCAATTACATTTTTTTTAGCATTTTTGTCTTTCATCATTTGGAATTTGCTCTCCAAACTATATGACCAATAAAACCATCCAATCATTTGTAAATAAATCACATTTATGCCAGCGAAAGTGAACATTAAAAAAATCTTACCACAAGAAAGTCGCACATGGCTTTCAAAAGCCAAACACGTTGATGAAAAGTCATTTCATGAAATAGAAAAGTATCAAAAGGATTTGTTTCTCCACATATCTTCCAAAACTGAGGCTCGATTCCAATTTGGTCAAAAACCTAGAAATATAATACAATTAAATTCTAGTGTGCACAGTCAATAAGATTGAAATCCTTAAATATTTTATTTTAGATCTTAATTTAAAAATGTTCTCCATCAAAAACCAAAAGACTGTAGTCACAAATCTCTTGTGTAGTTAAGACTCCTGTGGTCAATAAACAAAAAACTTGAATACGAAAACATGACTAATTTCATACATTTTTTTCATAAAAATCCTTATATCTCATTAGTTCTACAAGTTTAAAAAAATATCATTTGGTAATTTGTGATATACACTTCATAACTGGTCATTTGAGATAAAAATGATTACTGTAGGTCAACAAATGAAAAACTTGAATCTTGCTTGAATATTTTAGATACAACTACTACACCGCCGATAGAAAAGTAACCCCTTAGTAAAGCTTCACTTTTCTCACATGCTTGATGAAAACAATAACAGCTTTAATTTGATAGACAATATCATTTCAATAATTAATATATAAATGCTAACATAATTGAACAAGACAACAAAATAAATGTTCCAACAATGCCACTCACCTTGACAACATTCTTGTTCTCCCTGTAATAACACCTATACCAGACAACGGTCTTGCTTGCCAGCTTACGTGCCCATGTCTTGTATGGCATGAACGGCTTCTCGTTCAGCTTCAGTCGATTTTGTGGAGATGAGAGAAGCGATGTCATCAGCATCTTCAATGTGCTAGAGGCTTGCGGAATCAGCAGCATTCTTTCCAGTTCGTATTGTGGTACTTCATTTATGTTGAGGGTTTTCAGGATCAGGTAAATGAAATGACCAATTTGGGGCAGCTGGAAAATTTATTTTCACCATTGTTTTTAATTTTGCCATTGCCGAATGTTTCTATAATTATTTCACCTATTTTATATTTTATCAAAGATTGATTGATTATATAAATAAAGGGGCCAATACCCAGCGCTGCACATATATATTTTATCAAAGAGAAGGTCTGCCTAAAACAAGCAATAAAAATAAAAGTTTGTAACAAGAATGTTGGAAAATAAAGATTGCTGAGAATTAATTAAAAATAATTTGAATAAATCTTATTTAAAAAAAATAATTTGAATAAATCTTATTTAAAATAAATAATTTGAATAAATCTTATTTAAAAAAATAATTTGAATAAATCTTATTTAAAAAAAAATAATTTGAATAAATCTTATTTAAAAAAAATAATTTGAATAAATCTCATATCAAAAACAAATTCTTGTTGTTGTTTTAATAATTTCTAGATTGCAATAAAGTTAACTCACCTCCCACATTGACTTCATGTGATCCTTGATTGGCTCAGCCAAAAGATCTTCCTCCCATTGCAGGATTTCTAGCTCCTTGTTAAGCTTGGCAGCCCGCATGTGTTCCATTTTCCTCCGTTTGATCTCCTTCTCTCTCAAAGCCTTGCGTCCTCTCGCCTTGTACAAGATATGTGAAAAAAAATTGTGGCCTGCAATGAAATGAGAAAATTTTGGTTTTATCCTTTTGTAATGTTCTAGAAACATACATATGTGGAAATAATTTAAAAAATTAATAAGTTACATGATTTAAAATTAAATTAGGTTTTTACTGAATAAAAACATTGGTGGTTATTCATTTCAACCTAAAAAAGAATTTTGAATAATTATAATTTTATACTGCCTGTCAAAAAGAACTTTGGAAAGATATAACAAACAAAAATAAATACAAAATGACTATTTAAAAACTTACCATTGACAGATAATTTAGCAGATTTATTTCTATGAGTTTCCTTAGGCTCTTCCACAGGTTCTCCAGACGTCCTCTCCAGTGTGCAAAGTTCCTTCAATTCTTTTGGCAGCAATGCCAGCTTCTGCTCCAGCATGTGTTCCAGTCGAATGCCCTTCTTAGTGATTGTGTGGAAAGGTCCATGATAGGTGTAGGTATTTTCCAGCATCAGCCTGATGGCTGCCACCAAATCGGTGATGGTATCATACTCATTCTTCAGAAGAACTTCCTTAATCTTCTTCAGCCAAATTGGCTTCTCGATCACCTCTAGGTAGTCCCTGTTCTTTGCCACGTCCAGCTCGATGGCATCCATGAAGGGAATGTTTGTTGCCTTCTGGTAATCAGACATCAACTCGCAGAGGATTCTGTATCCATGCTGGAGGTCATCATTCAGGTGGTCGATGTTGTCAGTCTCTTTCCTCCTTGGCACCACAGGATGATGGACAAGAAGACCTCCACCACCACCATGAGATGAACTGTGAGGCTTCAAAGAAGGATGGGAGTCACTTTTTTTGATTGTCGGCTTCATAGCATTTTTATTGTTAGCCAAACCAAAGGACAAAGCACCTTTCAAATGGTTGCTCACATCATTTTTTCTGAGCGAATTTTCCTCTGGTTCTACATCATTGGACTGATTACTAAATGAGGATGAATTCATGATGGTTTGGTATGGCCTCTTTGAGACCATTTCATCAAAGCCAGAGTACAGTGAAGAAGTTTTTTGAGGAGAATTATCATCCTCGTCTTCTTCATCATCATCGTCATCTTCATCATCTTCGTCGTCATCAGAATAATTGAAACTCATATTTTTTGATGAATTTAAAGAATGTGATGAAGGTGTTTGTATCATCTGAGGAATTGAGGTTTTTACACCTGGAGAATAGAATTTTTCTTCCATAGCTTCATGTAGGTGATTGAAATTTCCATTGCCTTGAACCAAAGATGGCTTCAGAGATAATTCATCGCCAAGTTCTTCTGATTGTAGAAAATTAGGGTTTTCCATCTTACATTAATTTACAAAATTAAAATTAATCATTTTAGCAAATTTATCTGTAAATACAAAATAGTTAAATTAGCTACTTAAAAGTTTATTAATAAAGTTAAGAAATAATCTTATCATTTTCTTAATTAGGGTAAGACTACTAATCATCGACCTCTTAAGCACAAGGGTTTAAAGTCGACCGCCGTCATCCAACTGATCATATCTCAGTTATTAGTTTGCTGATTTGAATGTCCTTTGATAACAATAATCTTAAAGGTATAATGCTAATGTAGGGTAATAATTAGTAAATAATGTGTTTTTAAATAAAGGGGGTCGACATATAACAGAGGGTCGACGTTTAGTATGATTACTCTATATCAATAACCTCCTTTTATTTGGTGATCAAATTTGTGTAGTAGCAGCATTCATGCATTTGCTGGTAAGAAGTTATAGTAATTACATTCTCATATTTACTGATAACATTAGTTGTAGCAATGTAAAATTTAGACATTTGGTTCTGCAATAACTGTAACTTGTTTTAATCTTGTTACAAATTGCATTGAAACACCTTTTCAATAATTGAAATCTGTTCAACAGAAAAATTTTGTTTAAATCATTCAAATGGTTTTACAATTTCACGTTTCAACCAAGTAATTGTAAATAAATTGGTTCTTATTGGTTTACATCTTTTTAAAACTAGTTTTGTATTGATTTTGTTTCTATAATGTTTTATCTTCGTGGATTGTTTTTTTTACGAGCACATGAATTTGTTATACATTACCTCTCATTTTTTAATGATTTACATTAGAATAATTTATCTAATTACTGTACAATATATTACATTACTTTGAAGATAGCTTTACATTTACTACATTATTTATAATTTATCATTAGTTCAGTTTGATGTTTTTTATCATATATATGCGTTCTAACTCAACTAAGTATATATTATTTTTTTACAAGGTAAGAAGCAAAAATATAACTATTTAAAAAATATAATTAAAATTAGAATTCGACTTCAATCAAGAATAAATTCTTACTTAACGTTGAACATTTAAATAAGTTGTGCCATAAGTTTAAGAAAACCTTAGTTAGTCCAATAAAAGATAAAACTAATTTGATAACAATACTACTGATTGCAACGTGATATGTAATAATCAAAATAGCTGTAATAATAATAATTTACATTAAAAAATAATGATTATTAGCAGCAGCAAACATGTTGAGACTCTAAATAAAAATAACAAAAATGTCAGCAAAAAACAACAACTAAAATAAATATTAATAATAAAAAAATCTTGAATTTCGTTAATTAATATTAGTGTATTCATAAAAAAAAATAACTGAATTTAAATCAAAGTTATACAGCAACAGAGCTTAGGACCTGTTTTTGTCAGCACATTACAATAAATAAGCAATAAATAATTATAACAAATAAATAATAAATAATATTAAATAATTATAAAAAGTAAATAATAATATTAAATAATTATAAAAAGTAAATAATAAATAAATAATATATAAATAATAAATAATTATAAATAAATAAATAACAAATAATAATAAATAAATAAATAGTAAATAATAATAAATAAATAATAAATAATAATAGATAAATAACCAACAGTAAACAAAAATCATCACTTTTACAAATAAATCTCATTTATCTATATGGTTTATACTTTTTTTCTATCGTTCTTGTTGTTATTATAGTTATTATTATTCTAATTGGTATTGGTTTTGATTGGCCATAATGAGTTTTTGTTTTTCTCTATTAGTTAGAAGGTTTGTTTTAAGATGAATGTTGAGTTTGTAAGATATCTCTGGGGAAAAAATTGAGTTCCATGAATATTGAACTAATTTTGAGATAGTATAACATACACATTTCATTAATGTTGCAGATGATACGACTTGGTCTATAATTATTTTTGCGTGGAATGCATATTTACCATATCGCAGACTTCCATTATTTGTTGTTATGTTTTCCTATATTATTAATTATATATA
>JARUHE010166503.1:0-35052 GCA_031471125.1 Archaeomysis grebnitzkii | reverse complement strand
TTGCTTTAAAGCATGTTCTTTGGACTGATAACGACTGGGCTAAAATACATTTTAGTGATGAATCAAAATTCAATTTATTTGGCTCAGATGGGAAAAGATTTGTTCGTCGATCAACTGGGGAAAGATTATCAAGATATTGCGTCAAAACAAGTGTCAAGTTTGGTGGTGGTAGCGTGATGGTTTTTGGCATGATCTCGGCAAGTGGCACGGGGCCTCTTGTTCGACTGGAGGGAAAAGTAAACGCCCAGGTATACAAAGAACTTTTGCAGAGGCATGTAGTTCCGATTTTTAAAGCCACTTCAACACCAAACCAAATTTTTATGCAAGACAATGCTCCTTGCCACACTGCAAAATTAGTTAAGTCGTTTTTAAATCAAGAAGAAGTGAGTGTTATGGACTGGCCAGCACAAAGCCCGGACTTAAATCCGATTGAGAATGTTTGGAAGCTATTAGGAGAAAGGACGAAGAAAAGAAATCCGGGTAATTTAGATGATTTATGGACTTTTCTGCAAGAGGAATGGGCAAAAATAACACCGGAAGAATGCAGTCGTTTGGTATACTCGTGTAGTAGAAGATGCCAAGCTGTTATTGACAGTAAAGGATACCATACAAAGTATTGAAGTGTGAAATATTTAACTTAAATAATATTTTGTATTACTACAATCGTTTGACACGTTTAATTGTTCATTATAAATTTTGTCCGAACCATTTTGGCCATGTCAGATTTATACTATTATATTTTATTTTCTTGTAACTTTTGTTTTATTAATCCTAAACAGCTTAAATTTTGATATGATTTAGCTATGACATGCTACTTGAGGTGTGCTAAATTTCAACTCTTTATCTTAAAATGCCTTTGAAGTTATTAATGATTGTTTGGTGAGCTGTGAGGTGTCCGAACCAATATGAGCGCTACTGTAAATAATGCAATAAAAAATTAAGAAGCTATGCTAAGAAATCTCCGAAAATAAAGAAAACAATTTTTATGCTACCAGGTGTCGAGAAGAGTTGCAGCAAAATACCTAACATTGTCTCAAGTACCTATACCTGGAGCAGCGAAGTTAACCCTTTAACGCCTGTAGGGACAAATCAGTGACGGTTGTAGGGTTATTTTCAATGCAAATATAATTATATTGTAGACCTTAGGGTAATAGTAATGCAGGTGTTAAAGGGTTAATTAAGCAAAATGAGGGGTGGTTAATGGATGAATGGGTGAAAGTTTGCTTGCCACATACATTACCTTTTATTTTGGTCTTATCACAAGTACATAGCAAAGCTCTAAATAAGAGCAGAATTTTTGTTGTCATCATCAGGTGAAGCTTTAGACAAAGTTTCAAAATTTCATATACAGTTGTTTATTTTTTTTAGTATATTAATTGGTATCCATTCATTTTTATTTTGCTTTGTTACCCTTATTGGCGAGCCTGTTATCAAATAACAGAAATGTAGGCTGTATGGCATGTGCAGTAGTAGTCAATATCAAAGTTTTACAACAAAAGTTTGTTTAATAATAATATTGTTTGTGTGGCTATTCTCAACAATATGCATTACTTATTTTTTGATGTAATAGAATATTAATGGAAAATTTTGATTTTAAGAAGAAATCAATTTTAGGAACATAATTAAATTTGTTCATATTGATTAAACTGATTATGAATTTAAACGAAGCTATACGTTTTTTCTGGATAAGCTAAATAATTAATTTTTATCAATTTTGCAATCAATTTTATTTAAAATGAAATAAATAACTTAAAAACAATGTTTCTTGCATAATTTATATTTTCTTCAATATTGTTTGTGAACTTTTTTTTATCTAAGCCTAATACAAAATTTTTGTTTTGATTTTACATTTATTTTTATTAAAAATAGAAAATGAGAACTTTTAGTTCTATGGAGTCTATAAAACAATTAATTTATGTTTTCTTCAGTATAAACATTGTCTTATTTTACACTTGCGAAAGATTAGTCAGAATAGATGAATATACTTTTTGAAGTTACAGATTATTTATTCAACATAAATTGAAGAACTTCATTTTATATGATGTATGTGAAGTAATTTTTTGAAAAATATCTGTATTAAACCAATTAAACTTGGTGTTGTGCTTATTTTTTATATAAAATATCATGTTTTTACCATAGAACAAATTTGTATAGTTATAACATTTAAAGTTTTATTTCATGAGTTGCATAAATTTTATTGAAAGAAAATTGTTCCAAGGTACCTTCTAATTAATATTGTTTTAAAATGATTTAAAGTGTGCAATTTCTTGCATTTCTTTTTCAGATGCACAATTTGAATAATTCTAAGTTTATTTTTGTCTGTGCTAAGTAAAAAATTATCAATTTTAGTGTTTGATAATTAATAAAAACTCATTTGATAATATAAAGCCTTTTGCTGTCATTAATGAACATGGATTCCTATTGTCAAGTGAAATGTCACTTTTGTTATATAAACATGTCAATACATCGTAAATTTCCACTAAAACTCAATGATTTATATCCTTCTATAGCTTCTTATTAATTATTCTATTATTTTCAGTGTCTTAACATGGCTCATTGCATGTCCACTTGCTTCTCAATTCTTTCTTGACTAACATGTCTGCTTTGAAATTTCTGATTGTCTTGTCTGCTTTCATCATATTGGTTGATAAAATATATAAAATACCAAAACAAAAAATTAAATATAATAAATCTTGAACAATAGTTTGATTGTTATGGTGAACAAATCGGAGTATGGCTCTTGAAGAAGGATGATGTTAATGCCAAATGTATTCATTGTAATTGCTAGTTCATTGATGCAACCACTGGTAAAAGGGTCATAACCAAGCATCTGCATTATAAAAATGAATGATGCAGGCAAAAGTCTAATGGCTTATTCCATCTTATATAAAACCAATTATACAAATCGAGTTAGTTCATGTTTTCAATACATGTATACAGGCAAATATTTACCTGTATACATGTATTGAAAACATAAAATACTTGATTTGTATCACTGGTTTTACATAAGATGGAATAAGCCTTTAAACTTGTGTATCACCGGTGTTACAATAATCGGTTAAAGTTTTAATAACTAAATGAAATCAAAATATGCCAAACCACAAATAGATGTTTGAGCTTGTTTCCTATGCTGTAGAGTATGCACAAGACAAACCAATACTTCAGGGGTTCCACATTGTCCACTCCAATAGTAATTCCTATGGAGCATGTGGCAAATGTAGCTCTAAAGCATTGCCCTGATCCAAGATCTAAGTTCACTTTTTCATTTATTGTGTAAAAAGAATTTTAGATTTGTAACAATGCAAGTGTTAGAATTGTTGTTTGTTTTCTCAATATACACCCAATGTCAATATAGATTAATATGATGATTTAAAAAATGTTTGAAGAAATTATGAAAACAAAACTAGTTTCAATTGACAAATTTGAGTAGGTTCATATCACTTAAAAGTATTGCAAAATATGAGAAGCTATTTCAGCATAATGGACCAACTGCTTACCTGTTCCAAGAAATTTGAGCTTTAATTTTACGAAATAGAAGGGATTCATAAAACAAATGATGGTTATGGTCTTTATTATATATTGTTGTTAGATATTTAAAGAGATCTTAAATATATTCAAATAGATAGACAAAATGTTCATGATTGGTGTCAACATTGTTTTTATTGAATGTGCTGAACACCTATGTAAAAGTTCATGAAACTAGAATTTTAAAGCCAACTTTTTGAGAAATTAAGAATACAGTGTATTATATGATGCACTTCTTATTAGAGCCAATGCACTTTCCATTGAATGGAAAAACCTAGCCCTGAGAAATCTTCCAATAGATTTTCATTTGGATAAAACTGATTAAAAAGTATAGTGAAAAAATATTAAACAATTAGTGAAATCCTGAAGCAAATGCTTTTGTTGAAAGATTGTTCACTTCATTATCAAAATAGATTAAATTTAAATACAGCGAAAGGGATTTTATTTATTTAATTTTTTTTTGAGATCTAAAACAACAGATGTTGTGTTAAAAATGCCAAACTTGATATGAACATGACTAAGAGAAAAAAGAAAGTTCATTGAAAAAGTATCTGATGAATTGATTCTTCCTTGAAGGAAAACCAAAAGTAAAAAGATTAAAGAAGATAAAGGGAAAATAAAAATAAGAAAAATGTTTTAAGCTGAACACAAAAAATGGAACAAGCTCTGAAGTTAATGTAAAATGAAACAACTTAATGACATTATCAAGGGGAATAAATATGAAAGGGAAAGAAGAAGAGAAAGAATTGACAATAATTTATTTAAATTCACCTGTCAAAGTGCAATTGAAAACTTCAAAGCATTTATTTCTGACAAACCTATAACTTTAAAAGACAAAATTGTGAAAAAGGTTTGTGAAAGTTTGTGGTTCAGTGATTTTGAAACATTAATGTATGTATTTATTTTTTATACTCAAATATATAAAAATTCTTAATAATTCTAAATGTTTCTTCCGAGAAAATATGTAAAATGTAAATGATTTATTATTTACAATGTTTTTATTCCTTCGTATTCCCCACAGGGTACAGATTTTCAGCATAAACGAGCAGGTTGACAAATTCTCCCGAACTTTAGAAAGGTTTTTACTTTACTTGAGAATATATATTTTAGATTTATTTTTGATTTATTTTCTCATAAATTTCTATAAAAGTAATCTTGTTCTATCCATTTTCAAACATATCAGGTAATTCCATTTTTTAGTGATAAAAAAAAAACTCTTAAGTTAAGGAGATTTTGTCAACCTGCTAATTTATGTTGAAAACCGCCCCCCTGTCTATACATACATTAAAAAGTAGTTGTTTTATGTTGGTGTGTATATTAGTAATAGTTTCTTTCTGTGGTTAGCATGCAAACAAAATGTAACATTGCAAAAGTATTCATTGAAGATTGTACATAAAATGTTCAAGACTGTTGTTACTGTCTATTAAATTACGAATCCATATTGAATAAACTAAAATTTAATAAATTTGAATATTAACCCACTGAATATTTGAGAGAAAAGGCTGCCGGTTTTCAAAGTAAATTGACAGATATATTTTGGGAACTGATTTAAAAAAATAATTTTTCCAATTTGAATATATATTTTCTGCTAATTGTTTTTCTATAAAATCATGTTTGTTCTATCCATTTAAAAAAATATTGAGCACTTCTATTCTTTATTGTAAAAAAAATCTGTAAATCAAGTGATTTTGATGACCTGCTAATTTGTTTTGAAAACTAGCACCCTATTTTACTTTATAGTTCATATAAACCAACAAAATATAGACATGATTCTTAAGGATGACACAATTTGGTAAATTTTAAAGCATCTGTTTTTAAGGACGAGTGGTTTGTCTTGTATTGTGTTTGATCTCAATAGACCTAGAAGTATTCTGATGATTTCACAACATTAAACCTAGGCCAAAAGTTGTATTCAATCTGTTTTAATGTTTGAGGTCCAATATATAGACAGGTGGTGGAGTTCAGTATAAAGCAATATGTAATTCCAATCACTACTTGGTTTATGTACATCATTTACATCTTGTGAGTGATTACACATTAATCAACTATTATAATTACATATAACTTTAGCACACAGTTTTTTTAAATCCATTGTTTAAGTCCTATCATAATTATTCTAGCAATAATATATAATAACCAACAAGAATGATTCTCTTTGTTGCCAAATTTAGAATTAAAGATTAACCAAATGTAAGCACCTGTATGTTGTCAATATATTTTTAATGCTGATGCTCACAATAATAATGTTCTTCTTAAAAGGGTGGAGTTGAGCTAGGATATGAATTTTGTTGTCCAATAATGCCATTTATGGTCTTACAACATCACATTATCCACCGAATCAATCATGATTGTCCTGAAAAGCATAATAACATAACATTGCTTCTCCTTACAGATGAAAGTCCATCTCTGCACGAAATGATTTCCACAAAGACGAAAACCAAGCTGAAGAAAATGACGCGTGACCCCGACCTCCATCTTCCTTCTATCTACAGCTACTTACCTCATCTTCTCAATAATGTCAACTCCACATCACCTGCTTTCAAGCTGTCCAAGGGTAGGACGTCAGGTGAGTGTTCGTTTCAACCAAACAACTTTATGTTCAAATTTTTGGTATGTACACTTACATGGCCGAAAAAATTAACATGGTATCTTAAATAGAATGTGCAAGCTGGTCTTGTCCTGTCCAAGGTGGCTTTCTAATCACCTTCGTCATAAAGTATAATTATTCACATCAGCCTCAATAAGTTGAAGATTCTTTCCAGAAATTGAATAATGTTTTTTAGTTTATTTCAATGCAACAGGTGGCTCATTTAACTGAAAAGTATGCTAATGTAGATTTGAAAGTTATTGTCATCATTAAAACATAAATTAGAGGAAGTAATCATGTTTGTTTTATCTAAAATGTTGGTTGAACAATTAAAATAATTTTTTAACCGACTAGAACTTTTTTTTTGTTGCAATATTACCGATTGAATAACCTAGTGGTACTGCCAGGTTTTGGTTGGACTTTCATATAATCAACATTCATAGAAAGGTGTCGGATCATGATATGAAAGCCACTCTGACAAAACATAATTTGCTTGTACATTGATTTGTTGGTTGAACTCTCACATGTTAGAATTAGTTCACTGCTAAATTATGTCCATGTCCTCAAAGTTTAAAATAGTCATTTATTATGTGGTGTACATAATTTTTTGATTAAACTGAAGCTGGTTAAATATAAATATAAATTGTTCATTCTGAGAGTTTTTATGGGATAAATGATAGTTTCAAAAATAGATGTTCCAAGTAAAAAGTGATCATTTATTTTGGACTTTGTTGGTGTGCATTTGAAAAAAATTCTCCCCAAGCTACATTGTTGTGAAGATCTCTTCATACTTATGCCATAAATAGTCCTTATTTGGTGAAGTTTTCTTCACAGTACACTCAAAAGAGGCCTTATTATTGCAATGATGAGTTCAATACTATGAAATCTTCATTGAAAATAATGACTACAAGCAATGAAAACTAATATTGTCATTCAATTTAATGAAGAAAAAACGTGGATTTCTGCATAAATTCCTGACAAATATCTTTGTGAACAATTGCCAAGAAATTTACTTCCAAATGCAAAAAATTATCTCAAATTTTACTCACAAAAAAGTTATTTCATGACACTTTAATCACCAATGTTGGACCACCCCTTCTCATTCGTTAGTACTTGGGTGAGCGACCACTTTGGATTGTGTGACCACTTTGGATTGTGTGACCACTTTGGATTGGATGACTACTTTGGATTGGATGACCATTGGATTG
Source organism: Archaeomysis grebnitzkii (assembly GCA_031471125.1). Lineage (NCBI taxonomy): Eukaryota > Metazoa > Arthropoda > Malacostraca > Mysida > Mysidae > Archaeomysis > Archaeomysis grebnitzkii. The sequence continues at coordinate 27,732 of JARUHE010166503.1, read as the reverse complement.
GGTAAGCATCTTGAGTTAGGTAAGCACCTTGAGTTAGCTGACCATCTTTGATGGAATACTGCTATAGAACACCAGATGCTGTTGACATTTCAACTATTAACGTCGGGTTTTCATCTCCGGCATTTAATATTACTAACATACACTGTATCTCTATCCCTTTCTACCTATAGCTTAGCATATTTGGCTCAAACAATACAATGATCATATTGTGAACAGGGTATTATATAAATAGCAACAATGTCACATCTGTGAAATAATCATTTAAATTCACATTTGTCTGGTTGTATTTAATGTGTGACTTTCAAGTTTTAAATTGTTTGTGTTCACATTTGAATACATGTAATTTTTAGAGATTGTAATATGAAACATCAAAAATAAGCTATTGTGATGCAACAAAGTTTCTTTAATAATAATTGTTTTTTTTGGGATGTTCACAACAATATGCATGTTTATTTTTTGATTTAATGTTATATTTCTGATTTTAATGAAACATCATTTTTTATTAACTGCCAAATTTTTTGTGAATTTATATGCAATTCTACAACAATGTGCATTTAATAATAATATCTATGTTATTAGTTAATGCTTCAATGATAAATCAAAATATACATAACTAGAATGTTTGAATAAATTTTTCATATTTGGATTACACTATTATTTCAATTAATAACTTGAATTTATGGTTAAAATACAAAAAGGACACAGTATAATATGCTTATTTATTTTTGCAGAAAAGATAGATTTTATGAAAATGTTATTTCATATTTCTCAGTGTTTTAATGCTGTTATCTTATTTTTTCATACAATTTTTGCTATGTTATATGCTGTACCTACATATTGCATTCAATTTAAATAATGTGAGCTATGTCCAAAATTGTGAGATAATTTGCAATGTTATTGCTATAAAACTTCCTATCATGTTTTCAAAATTAACTAGACAACTGAAATACTTTAACAAGTCTTCTATCTTGAACATTAAATCTAAATTATAAGACACTATGAGTGATAAGGAATTAATTGTTATGATAAAACAAAGATTCTTAATTTAGAGTATGGAAATTTGTAATACAGTTTTAGGATTATTTTTTTTTGTTTAAACGATCAGGACAATTGTTTATAATTTGTTTAATTTGGTTGTCAAAATTGACATCAAATTGACCAACCTTTGTTAACAGTGCCTAAATCTTTAGCATAGTTTAAATCTTTTATGTAGGTTTGCCGCTTTCATGGAAAACGAAAATGTGTCCTTTAGCAAATCGTCATAATGTTTGCAGATTGCACGGATATAAGAATGGTTATAAAATAAAAAAAAAGTAGTTGCTACCTCAGTGATACTACAAAATGTTCTCATATAGATTATTATCCAAATGATACGTTCCTGAAAGACATACAAAGAATTAACATAAAAATTTATCAAAAAATCAGTGCCATACTTTTTCTTGGACTGGCAGTGTGTTTATATTAAAATACATGCTATATGAAGCTCTAGAGGTTTACTGAACAATATAATCAATAGATGGGAGAAATGGTGATGATTTTTCCATGAGAGTTGGCAGATGATTTTTAGTCCCACCATAATGTGGCTACACAGTGATAGTTTTGAGGAAGTAGTTACAGGCCACTAGTGTGTGTTATTTAATTGACTGATTATTCATGTAATACCATTTACACTGGGTTTTCATCTCTAGCATTTAATGTTACTTACATACAATGTATCTCTATCATTTTCTATCAAACACTCTGACCACTAATCATATTTGTTCAGAAGAGATGTCTCGTCTGCTTCTTGATTTAGCGCTTGTAAAACTGTATGTGCCACAGTTTCATTTCTCCTAGCTATGAAACTCTGTCCACAAAGGGATGTGTCCTAAATGTGTTGCTTCCTATACTGCTGAAATCCCATCCACAAGTGATGTGTCCTAACTGTGTTTTTACTGTAGTATTGCTTCTCTTTATGTGTAACCTCCGCACACAAGGGGCGTGTGCTAGATAATTGTGGGCATATCCTAATGTGTTTTGTGTTGTACAGTGTCCATGGTGCTCGGCATCCCAACTGTTCGGCGTCAGGTGCAGAGTTACCTGATGACCACTTTGCAGAACCTCATTGATTCAATGATGCCCGACGATCTCGAGTCCTGTGTCATCGTGGTTATGGTTGCTGAGGTAGGTGATAATTTGCAGTTTTGATGAATATTTTAATTATTTTTTAAATAAAAATATTATTTTAATTGTTTTTTAATTAAAAATATGATTTTAATTATTATATTTAGGGTTTTTTTCTAGTTATTATTATTATTATTATTACAATTGTTTTATTTTAGTTAATTTTAGTATTATAAACAATTCAGTCTTAAATATTTTCATTTATTATAATGATTGTGATATTGTAAACACTTTAATTATTAAACTATCAATATCTTGATTGTTATACATATCTTAGTTGTTACAATTATCATTATTATAATTATAACTCTAAAATATTTTACTTGCTTTAATAGTTAATAATATTTGAGTTATTTTGTTGAAATTAACTACAAATGTTTCCCACTTTAGTAACATTAAATTTATTAATTATGATTATGCAAATTATTTTTAGGTATAAAAATGTCCTTGTAATCTTCATCGTTATCTTTTTTCTTTTGTTTTCTCACTCTATCGCTCTTCCTACCTTCTATTTTTTTCTCTTTATCTCTATCTATCTCGTCGTTTCCTCTCGGGTCTTTTCACTCTCGGAAGACCAGGTGTTTCATTTTCTTCTTTATTAGAAAAAAATTTGCAGTTATGTTGCTGAAAATAATGACCACATCTTTAAATATAGCGAGATTTTGTAGCAGGAAAATATAGGAAAACTTAATGTGACTGCACTAGATACTTCTTCAAGAAGTACTAATGGACTAAAGTTTTCTTGGCAAAAAATAAATTGTACACTGAAAATAAGGCCAAACCAAAGAAACATATTTTTCATTTTTTATTATCGTTTATGAATGTATGTTCTCGTTTATTCAATACATTGAGAGAAACCTTCACAGAAACCAAGAGGATTGATCAGTTCCGTGAAGTTTTGCACTACACATCAATAAAAATATTTGATCTAACAAAGAAGTGTTTTGGTTACTCGTTTTCTTTCTTTGAACTTTTGAGTGATTGTTCCCAATAACGATTGAAACACTTTGAGTTAATATAGAAAACAACCTTTCTTCATTGAGAACTTATGTTCCCATCAGACCTCGAAGAGCTAAAGCCTGCCATTGCATGGCTAAAGACCGTTTTCTTTGAACAGTTGTTATCAACCGTTTTACTTCTGCCATAGAAATTTTGTTTTAGCTAAAAAAAATGTTGATTTGTTTCCATAATTTGTGGTGTTTATAGAAATTGAAATAATTGATTCATTTGTATAGTCAGCATTAATTGTTACTTCTGTGGTGATTGTTCGTTATTTTTTTGCTACATACATTAATAATTTCTCATTTTTGACAAACAATTCACTCGATAAATTCTTGTCTTTATATTTTCTAACCTTTTCTTATTTTACAGTGGGATATTGAATATGTCCGATCAGTTGCTGAACAAGTTGAAAGACAGTAAGTTCCATGTTATGTTTTTGTTATAAGAAAAATCAGTTGGAGAGCCAAGGATAGCTGATAGAAATATAATTTAAAAAAAACATTGTTAGAAGGTTAATGAACAATGTAAATAATATTGCTTCTCTTTGATACAGTTTTGCTGAATCAATTTAAAATTGGAATTTTGTTTGTACAATTTTTTTTCTTCAGATTTACCAAACATGTAGAGGCTGGCCTTTTGGAAGTAATCTCTCCACCTGAGGAGTTTTATCCAGACTTGAATAAGCTTCGATTAACACTTGGCGATCCTGCTGAAAGAGTGAAGTAAGTTTTGTTCACATAATATAATTGTTTGGAATATATGGATAAACAATAGCACATGTGAGGTAAGCTCTGTTATATGAATGTGGGCCGCCTCACTTGTGCTAGTGTCAATCCATATGATCCAATATGAGACTTAGACTTGAAATTTAAGGGTCTAGTTAGAATAACCTATTTGTGTACAGATATCCATTCTCATTCAACAACTTATCTAGTCTGTTCTTAAATGAATTGATTGATTCCATCTCCACCACACTTTCATTCAATTCATTCCATAATTTCAACATCCTTAGTCTAACTTCATATTTGTAGCTCTTTTCTGTACTTTTCCATTCTATCGATATCTCTGGCTAGGCTTTTAAACCACACTTAGATAGGATTTTCCAGATGTGACTTCGCATACAGAATACACCTTCTTGAACATCTCGACATAAATGTGCTTGAAAGCTTTTTTCTTTTGACTCGTAGGCCTGTGGCCTTGTCAATGGCTGCTAAGCATTCAGATGCAACTTTCGAGGACTGATTGATTTTCACCCCAAACCCTTTTCCACAGTAACCTTTTGCAGTGCAACCCTTGTTCCATTTTCGTCAAGCATGTAGTACTCCTGACTTACATCTCTATCAGTGATATGCATAGTCTTACATTTGTTTAGGTTTAACTTCACCTGCCAGGTTTTCGACCAATCACACATCTTGCAAAGGTCATCTTTTAACATTCAATTTTACTCTCTCGACAAAATCGTTTACATATACCAGAAATAGTACCATAGTCAACAACAACCCTTGAGGAACATCACTTCTTACCTCTGCTGCATTTGACCATATTCCTAATAGGAATCCCCTAATCCCATCTCTCAATTCCCTCTCTAATACCATACCCCTTCAGTTTAATCAGTAATCTGTGATGTGGGACCATGTCTAGTTCTTCATTGTCTACAACAAATTGGTCAAGCACAGCTCTTCGCCGTGAATCCAAAATTTCTTTCTCTTCTAGGTACTTTACTATGTGCACCCTAATACTTTTTTTATTCTCATGTCAATATCCAGTATTGACAAAAAATTGTTTTGTACTGCCTGCCTCTAAAATAAAATATTGCTTAGGAAAACCTAACCCTTTTACGACCAAATAACGATTGTCATAAGAACTGAAATACCTTACAGTTTACATTGGAAACAGCATTTAGTGACTGTACCACATATGGTACACTGAGCATAAATGGGTTAATTAAAAAAATGTGGTCTTCAATAACATTTAATTTATAATAGGAAAAGTTCAAAAACAATATGTTTACATAACATTAAAATTTAAAATATTTATTAAAGTAGAACATTATTTAAATGCTAATAGCATTTAGTAAGTAAGTTACAATACAAACCTCATCTTGCTTACTGTGCTGAATACCCTCCGGGTGCAGTACTGGGCATTGGCCCCTTTACTTATATAATCAATCATTCTGCTTACTAGAGGATGAAGTGTTAACCCTCCTTACCTACTCCTCAGATTGATGCCCTGTTGCAAGGCGTTGCTTCAGCTGCCATAAAGTGTCTTCCAATAGTAATTCTAATGGAGTAATCACTAGAATGGCTGCTTAAGCAATGCCTTGCCCTGGTGAAACTTGATGGTACAGTTATAATTGGTAGGGAGGTGCAGAGACAAACTAGTGGACTACTTTGAATGCTTGCACATAGCATTTGTTTGAAAATACTTTCAATGTTTTTTAAACACAAATTTTTCATATATTTTCCTCTTCTGCAGATGGAGGACAAAGCAGAATCTGGACTTTGCCTTCCTCATGATGTACTGCCAGACGAAGGGCATGTACTACGTGCAGTTAGAGGATGATGTGCAGACCAAGAAGGGATACATCTCGACCATGAAGAAATTTGCACTGAAGAAAACCGCTGAAAACAAGGACTGGTTTGTGCTGGATTTCTGCCAGCTCGGTTTTATTGGTGAGTTGGCGATTTATTTTTTACATTAAATAATCCATTGGATATGCACTTGCAGTCAATATGATTGACATTCTAAAGAATTTGAAATGTATAATTCAATTGTGTACTACTATTCTGATTAATTATAAACTGGTAATTAAATTGTATTAATATTCATAATTGTAAGAAATTAGTAATTAAATTACATTAAGATTCTTAATAACAAATATTTATTTGTAATAATCTAAATAGTTTCATGTACTAATTAAAAGGATTAAGGAAATATTTAAATTTAGAAATATCGGTTTAGAAATTTGCAAATTCTTGAGAATTTTGATTCTTATTCATTGTATGCAGCCACTCCAAAGTTTTCAATTTTCCATGTTGCATTGACATTTATATTAAAATTTTATTTCTTCCAATTAATACATTGAGTCATTATGGTAAGTTGGTTTTGTTTCCATCAAAATCCTTTCATAATTTGACTTTTTGTTCATTGAAGTTTTCTGTGAATGTTCAAGGCCAGATCGAAGAGTGACTAGTATAGACTTTTGCATTAAGCTCATATGACCACAGACCACACTAAGATGTGACAACCAATGCCAAATGAATGATGGTATTGAATATGTCACAGGGGTCCCATGACTGTTTCAGCTATGTAATTCGGATACCATTTATTTACAATATTGTTTTTGGTATCAATGACACCAACAACATTGTAAATAAATGTTATCCCATTTTCATAACTAAAGCAGTCGCATAATTCTGTGAAATATTAAAGTACCATCATTCATTTGCCTTATCAAGTTAGCATTGTTAGTGTGGTCTGTGACATGACCTTTCCGTGGCACAGGGGCTGGTTCTGACCTGTGTTCTGTACCTGGCATTGGTAATTGCATAACCTGGTGGTGCTGAGTAACCTGGTTGCAGTGTTGCATACAACCAGCATTTAAATCATAACTGCATTTGGGTGGATCCATTCACATCCACAAAATTGAATGACTAGCAACTGCAATTCTTTATGCAGTAAATGCAGGTGTAAATGAATGGCCAACTGCACTTTTACTCTTCCATCTTGACTTGCCACTGATTGCTGATTTTGGTTCACTGCATCATAACTTATAAGTTTGATGCGGTGCTTTGTTTCATATTGTTCTGTGGTATAGAAATGCTTACCACAGAGGAGGAATCTTGATTATTTTGTTTTTGATAGTTACCTAAGTTTGCCATTCATTGCCTCCCAAAAAATGTAAATTTCACGAAATTGTCTAGAAATATATGTTTTATCAAACATTTACCCCTTTTGGAATGTCTATATTAAAAGTGTTGAATAATTTTGAAATTTGCCAAAATTTGGGTCTTGTGTGGATATAAACAAATGTTCAAGTTATGCCACTTTTGTGTTAGATCCCTTCTTCTAGACGAGATCTGTTGATGCTTTTTTCATTGAGTTTATCAACGGATGTTAAATTTTTAACTTTTGCATCATACCAATTATCTCTTTTTATAGCGTTATGACGAGTTTTTGTTCCATCATATTTGGTTAAGCTATTTCTTAAACTAACTATTGCCAACTAAAGGTCCATTGTTTTTTTATGCTCGGCTCAAAAATAATTTTGTTCACTAACTTTTTTGTGTTCCAATTAATATTTAACACAAATTGACAAATTGTCAATGTTCTACAGTTCAAAGTGAAATCAATTTTTATTTTGTTCATCTCTAAACAAATAAGTTCATGATGTACTGAAAGGTTTTCTAATGTTTTGACATTTTATTCTCATTTGTAAAGTTATTATTATTAAAGCAAACTGAGGTGTTGCTTCATGGTATACGTTCTGGTTGTCATGGCCAAAAAATGAAATTTTATGTTATGAGTATCAACTTTTTTATTGAACAAAAATTGTTTATTATAATTTTTTGTTCATCTTCTGGTGGTCAATTTTCCAATATGATTCAATATATCATACAGACCAATAATTGTATCCAGTGCCAGGCACAGGGCCATTTATTTATATATTTATTCACATTTCAGTTAGTTTGTTTAAGACCTTTTAAATAAGATTTTTGTTTAATGTATTCTCAGGTAAATTGTTCAAGTGTGTACAACTACCATACTTGGTTCAATTTTTCATCATGTTCTATAATGATAAACCAGTGGACTGGTTACTAGAGTATCTCGTTCAAACTAGAGTTTGTAATATTGAAAAAGATTATGTAAGTCTTACAGTGTTAACCCTTTCCTTGTTTTAACCACCGCATAAAATGGTTTAGTGCTTTAACTCCTAGTTGTGTATAACATTTTCTAATTTCCGGTTATGTGTGACATTTCCTAATTTCTGGTTGTGTGACATTTTCTAATTTCCGGAGGTTTGTTCATTTGTTCATTTCCAAACTGATTCCACACTTCCTTAAAATTTAATTGTTCTTCCTGGTTTGTGTCTTTGGTATATCAGCATCAAAAATCTTGAAACAACCAACAAAATTTCCATCCTTTGTTTAAATTGACCATAATTTAAAAAAACATTTGAACCATTTTAGTTCAGAACTTTTCAATCTCTTCCCAACGATGACATAGTTTAGATAAATAATTAAAATACAGATGAATATTACAGATATTAATAATTTACACAAAAATTATATTCTATTTATGTAATTTAGGTTATTGTTGTTATTGGCTAGTGAAATAGTCGTAAATACCATTTGCACAAAATTAGTTAAAAACTTTCATTAATGTATAATTTAACCTATTGAATTGAATCTATTAACCTAGGATTTGATGGTTGATTATCAATTTTAATCTCTAAAGTTTATGGTTAATTCAAATACATTGTTTTTACTCTTTGACACCTGTTTTATTCAATAATAGTAGTTAATGGAGGTAGAATAGATTCAAATACTTATATTTATGTGCTCACTTGGATATTAATGTATAATTCATTTGAGTTCAATATGTAAAGCATGTTGGCCCTTTAACGTTCTTAGGGAACTATAGAACGCTAAATTCAAAATTATATAATTTCGTTTAGGTTTAATTTCTTTATAATTTTATTATATCAACATTTGTTCATATAAATCCATAATCACTCGGATTTACAACCCACCTAAAACATTTGAAGAGGTCCAAGAGAAAAGCTGAGAGAAAACGGCTTAAACATGACAAAACCACGAATTTAGTAACATTTAAAAAAATCAGAAAACAGTATCATACTAAATGCATTAACTACCTCACCAAATTCACAAACTGTAGCAACGATCAGAAAAAATACATTCCCTAATCAATGTTATCTACTGAAAATAACCACATTCCATATCCAAATGAAGGTCCACAAAAACTTTCAAATTATTTTTCCATTTTTTGTTAACAAAGTCAACAGGATAAACAAAACATTAGACATTCAAACAGATGAGAACTTCCATCCTACCTACATTTAATACTTTTGTGTCTTGAACTGAATCGCAAATAACAAAAATATTCGGATGCTCCTCTAATAAAACATTGCTTTCAATTCCACTTCCAACAATTTAACTGAAAAAGATGACATCTATATTAATCAAGCCTATCACATTAATTAGTAAATCATTAAAGAGTGGTGAGTTCCTTGAATACTGGTTTATACTTTTATTTGAAGCTCTACAACAATGTTTGTTCAATAACAATTGCTTGTATGGTCATTCTCAACAATATGCAGTAATTATTTTTCAATTCAATTGAAAATTTTTTACTGTAATGAAGAAATAAGGTTTTTGAGCATAGCCATTTTTCTTGGTTGAAGTTTTTTACCAAGATCATTGTAAGTTTATTTGAAGCCTTACAAAAAAGATGTTTAACAATAATTGTTCTTGAGTATATTCTCATCAATATGCAACGCTTTCGTAAGTTCAATGGAACATTTTTTACACTTATTGAAAAAACAGTTTTTCTTAGGAACATAGCCGAATTGCTTGGTTTAAAGTTTTTGACCAAGCTCATTGTGAGTTTATTTGAAGTCTTACAACACATTTTGTTGAATACTAATTGCTTGTATTTAATGGAACATTTCTTATTTTAATGTTCAAAAACAGTAGCACACTACACTTGACATAAACAACACATTTCTGCTATGTCAAGGATAAAAAAAATGCTGAATACCCTCAGGGTGCAACACTGGGCATTGTCCTATTTATTTATATAATCAATCAATTAATCAAGGATCAAAAAATCTTTGGCCTGACATTTAACCCAAAACTTACACAAAACTTATAACCAACACATCACAAAAAAGAAAACAAAACTTACCATATACATGCTGAATGCTCTCACCACCACACACTGGGAGAAAACTAAAGAAATTCTACTCAACACATACAAAACCTTCACTCGACCCATTATATAATACACAAACACTATCAGGTCACCAATCGCATCCACCACAATCTTCAACAAACTACAAACAATCCAAATACAGCCATCATAACAGCCACAGGCTGCACACTAGACACACACAATATATACTTGACAAACTCTCCCAACACCCAGACTACCCACTCACGCATCAGCCAACAAACTACAGAGCCATAATTCGATAATAACAATAATACATGAACAACATGGACACAATCCCTTAACATACCTCATACCAAACAACACAAGCAACTCATACCCACACAAATAGTAACAAACTCTCACAACGACACTACTGCAGCGCTGGGCATTGGCCCGTTTATTTATATAATCAATCAATCAACAACACCAACACCAAAATTTGTTAAACAGTAATTGTTTATATTGTTTATTTGAATGAAAAAGGTTATTTTTATAAACATCTCATTTCTTCATTAAACATTTGATAACATTTTTGAAATCTAATAATAATTAATACGTTACTAGTGGGTTTTTTCATATGAGCTTTGATGTGTGACCTGTCATACCTTTAGTTATTATATAACCTAAGCCATTTATATTTCATGAAGATATATTTTTCTATGAAATAGAATCTGTGGATTTCTTATGGACGTGAAAGGGTGAACAAACTACACAAATTAGTCATCATCATTAATATTTTTTGGTTGTTCACTAAGTTTTACAGTCCTTCAATCAGATCATCATAAATTGGCCGTTTTCTGTTTGCTCTCAAAACTCAAATTTTAAAAATTTCTAATCATTCAAGTTTATTTATGAAATATTTCATTCATTGGTTTAAAATGTTCTTTCAATTTGAAAACATCTTTTAAATTGAAAGTTTTGAGCATTTCATATAATAACTAATTTAAATGAATTTTTGAAAATATGAGCGAGAAAAGACAGAAAAATGAATAGTTTATGACATACTTTTTAATGTTAACAATGTTGGTGAAAGTATTTTTGCATTCCTTTGATAGATTTCATATATGCAGACTATTTTTTTAAATTAAAACCATTTTATTTTGGTCAATTTGCATTTAAAAATATTGTGTATTCACAAGATACATTTGCACCTTTTGCATGATTGCAGATTGTATTTTGACTATTTTTTGTTCTGACATGTGTGAAATGTATGTAAAGAATGCAAGAAAATAATCTACATTGTCACTTTAATATACTAAACAAAACCACTCACTCACTTTATATCTTGTTTGATTCTAATTTTAACAGGTAAACTTTTCAAGACGGTTGATTTGTCGGTTTTAGTTTCATTCCTACTTGTTTTTCATAATGATAAGCCATGTGATTGGTTGCTTGACCATCTGATTCATGTTAAGGTGTGCAGTCTGGATGCATCATGGGTAAGATTAACCGTTTCTTGTAACACCGGTGATATATAAGTATAATGGCTTACTTCATTTTATGTAACATCAGTGATACAAAACAAGTTAGTTTATGTTATGATACATTTATACAAGCAAATGTTTTCTTGTATAAATGTATCATAACATAAACTAACTTGTTTTGTATCACTGATGTTACATAAGATGGAGTAAGCCATTATATCTATGTATCACCGGTGAGTTTTTCATACGGTGCCTCACCTCACCATGTGTTCTGCGAGAACCCATTCTCACTTGTATATAATTATTATAATTAATTATTATTATTAATATAATTAATATTTTGTTATAATTATGTTTAACTACCTAATGAGAATCTTCAATGGACATAATTCTTATTCAATGGAGAAACTATCATTTTCATGCTTACAGCCAATGCTGTAGTGGGTACCAATCATTTGCAGTTGTTTAGTGGAATAACTCCATATTGAAACTAAAATAACTTTTAATAATTATGTAGTGAAACTGTACATTGATTTAGTTATATCTACCAAACAAAGTATAGAAACCTTAAAAAAAAGACAAGCTATTAATGTGACACCCACTTTTTTTCCATCGTATAATGGAATGATCTTTTGGGGTCTCGTTCAATCTTTTGCCTTTTTTTTCAAAATGATTTTACAGAAAAGTTTGGTGAAATAAAAATAAAGAATAACATTCTACACTGTTGATGAAATAAGATTTATTTATTAAACATACCTTTTATAAGACAGTTTAATGGACTAGGCTGTTTTTTCATTAAATGCCTAGCTAACCAAGATTGTAATTTGAAGGTTTATATGAAAGCTTATTTAAAACAAATCAAAGAAAAAAAGCTTCAAAGTAAAATGACTGTTTTTTTCCAAATATGTTTTTTGGTTAATATTTTTAAATAAGTTTATTGTGAATTTTTTTTTGAGTTTTGCAAGAAGTTTTTAAAACATTAATTTTTTATGTGGATATTATTAACAATATCCACTATAGGTATTGCTAATTATTGAATATAACCAAATCGACATTACTACAAAAAAAAAGTTTTATTACAAAGTGTGTGGAATATATTTTTGGAAATGATTAACATTTTGAAAAAGTCATAGACTTCCATGTTTTCTGTAGATGAATGGCTAGCCAAGATTTGTATGGTAAGTGAAAGGGAAAGTTTATGTAAAGCAAATGGAAGAACTATAAATGTTAATTTAGAATGACCTATTTTTTTCAAAAAGTTGGTTTGAAAAGAATAATATTTTCTTTTCAAGTCAAACGATGACACTACAATGCTTGAATATAATTCAGTCTCCTAGCAGTAATCTTACCAATGAATAGATAAAAAAAAGTTGGTAATACTTTAGATGATATTAGAATATACAGAGTTACAGACACGGTTTTATGCATTTAATTTACTTGTACTGGTTGTATTCTAAAACTGCAATAGTTTTTTTTGTTTTGCAAAACCAGAAACTTGTTAATAACTTTCTGACCTAAAATTTGTGGTTCTATTGACATCCATATTGCTTACACTTAGAGGCGAGTCGTAGTCACCAGTTTTTTTTAGTTTTTTTATTTCTTTTTTCATTGACTCGTTAGGTTTAGAGCTCAATCCTTAGAACAGTCGATTGTTTTTAGTTTATAATCATTGCACGTAACGTTGAATGTGCTTTCATTGACCAACTAAAAGATATAAATTGTTTATTTAATTCGAATTGAATTCATGCATTGTGAAGTTCATAAAGAATTACAATTTTGAAGTGATATAACTTACGAAGCCGTATATTTTAAGATTATCCAAGATGTGCTTTGATACCAACATACTCTAGTGCACAGGTTACTTCTGGGTAAGTTATACCCAAAATTCAATGCTATTACACTACTTTTTTATATTAATTGAACCTTCTATATTCATGTTTTACTACTGCAACCCATACCGAATTAGTAGTTTAAGTTTTTTGTTCTTGATTTTTATTATTATTAGGATAAGTGATTCCTTACCCCATCATTTGAATTTTTAATGTCATAACTGCATGTTATTTGCACAGCTCATCAATATATTAAATACCTAAGCTAGGCATTTCTTATATCATTTCTCTTTGATACAAGATTTTCAAATGAATTGATGTATCTATCCTAATAATTTCTGTACACATATTTGTTTATTAAACATGTCATTTGTGTTAGTTGATGCTTATAGATAGGTGTATGAATGGCTATGTATATGATGTACATATATGTATACGATTTTTGTATGTCTCTGTTTATGTATGTATGTACACTTGTATGGTGTTTCCAAAATAATAACAGATTGTTCCTGTTAGAAAATAGTTCCATTTCCTACTTTAAAAGTATTCTCCTATAAAAACAAATTGTAGATTATATGAGTTACCTTCAGTCACTATGGATGCAAATAGTAGATGAAATTATTCAGCCATCCAGTTATGTGATACATTAAATAAATAAGGTCCAATGTCACGAGTCATACGATTGCAGACAGGGAGAATATCTGTCCTCTTGATATTTGTTTTTCTAAATAAACTATATTTTTTCAAGCTAAATTTTAACAAAAAACTAGGTTAAAATTACCTGTTAAAGGTACAGCAAACGAGAAGTGATGGTACACCAATTTGTTTTTCATATTTTGGTTTGATTTATTTACCAAATGGTTGGAATTTTTGTATACATCAGCAGTCTCTTTTTTTTTTATTAAAAAATAATTTCCAGTTTGTAATACTTTTTGATTGACATTTCTGATTAGGGAGATAAAACATGTTTATGATAAAAAAAACCCTTAAATTTTGATTTTGTTTATGCATCAATGAATTGGAAATGAAGTATACATAAATAATCTTTAAGGTGAAGTTCCAATTGAAAGATATTTTCCCACTTTATAACACCCTTTTATTGACATTTTTGATTGGAGACATCAATTCGATTTTTGTTTAAAATTTTAGAGAAACTTTATTTGAAATAAATGAAAATTAAGTGTCAATATACTTCTCTAGAGATGAGGTGTATGTCTCATCAGAATATATAACATTTAAACAGAGTTGTATTCAACAAATACACAAATTTAGAATTTTTTTGAATATATAGGCATAGCATTTACTCATGCTTGGTCATTACAAATAGTGTTGTCGCCCAGTTGATTGAAATGTAGAGGTAGTGGTCATGGTGATTGCATTACCATGATTCAAGTTCCAAATTGCTTCTAAAAATGTTCGACCAACTATCGATTCTATGTGCATGATTTGGTACTGAGGAAGCAAACAGGTTTGCAGCAAAGGTGGTGAATGCTGCCCCATTAAACTACAGGAATTTAAATGACCAAGAGTTATTTGCTGAAATTTTGTGAAAGCAATAGGTTAATTGCATTAGGGTTACACAGTCAACGGCCTCGGCCACGTTGAAACACTACTTCCCGTATGATCAGCGAAGTTAAGCAACGTTGGGTCTGGTTAGTACTTGGATGGGTGACCATCTGGGAACACCAGATGCTGTTGGCGACAGCGCTCTTTGCCATTGTAGCTAATGTGCTGTATAATATTCTATAATAAAAAAAAATTAGGGTTACATTGAATAGGTAATAGAGATCTGTTTTTAATAAGACTCAAATAGTTAGTCTCCAAGTTCTAGAAAAAGACTTTCTCATTCGCAGGATTTATATAGTTTAACATTTTGTCTTGAAGGATTTTATGCTTTGTTTTGTAGAAATAAATAAATTAATATAGATTTTTTTATTACAGAAAATTAATTAATACTTGTCTTAGTTTCAGTTTTGAAGTTATTCCGCTAAAACAACGGCAAACGATCATTACCTAATAACTTATTAACGGGAAAATTGAAAATGATAATTTCTCCTTTTGATAAGAATTGTCCGTTTTGATTCTCGTTAAATTAATTTATTACATAAATTACATTTGCTCATAATGATTGAAGAAAATTCTACTTTATTACAATGGTTAAAACATACTTCCAATATATTATAAAAATTGTTAGCATAATCATTTAAACGTGCTTGAATGTTTACATCAATGTGCAATTGTTTTGAATAGCCGTGATCAGTTTTTATCTGCTTAATGAATGTATTTTTTTTTTCATTTTTGTTCATAACTAGAAGTCTATCAATTTATTTTGATATTTCATCAAGTTTTTTTTTCATCTAGTCAAGTAAAGAATAGCTTTTAAGTTTGATCTACTTTGATTATCAATTCTTTTATCATTTGCCAAACTCTTCTAAAAGGTGTCTCATTTCATTTATTCACAGTTTTGTAAAATCTATTCAAAGTCCTGATTTGGATTTTTTTTAAACACGTTCATTCATTTGTTTGAAATATTTCTAATTAATCATTGTTGTTGCACAATACCAGGTGATGAATGCAGATATGGATAAAATAAACAATGAAGAAAAGTTTATATATTTGCAAATGAATTCTATAAATGATCTTCACCATGATGACAATTCTGGTCCTCACAATCTTAATGCAGAAAATAGTGGCCAATATGATCATGTTCAACACCGTATCAAACGTTTTGTCAGTGTAGATGATGGAACAGAGCCTAAGGTCTATAAACCTATCATTAATGATTTTTATAAACTATATGATTCTCCAACAGTTTTTCCTCCACTTAACCATCTTCATAGTATAAAGGATACTTCCAGAAATGTGTCAAAATGAGTAAACCTCATAGAAATAATTGAAATACACATCTTTTTGAGCATCTTTTTGTGAACCCTGTTTTAACGTATAATTTGAAGCAAACGTCCAGCAATGTTAATAAATATCAAAATCTGTATCCTGTACTTCTCAACAAAGTTGTTGAAACAAATAAAACCTTATAGAAACAATCCATTTGATTCAAGCACAACATAAGATCCATCAAATAAAATTGTAGTTAATGAAATGAAACCTAGATTGGCGGATATTATAGAAATTAAAAAGTTTAGTAAATTTATTTGGTAAACCTTTTTGTTGCTCATTATTTTCCCAATCTTGTCAAAAATCCTCGAATTGATGAAGTTGATTTTGCTCATCAAGTCATTGTAGCTCTGAAACATTCGAAACAACATAGATGGCGATTTGATAGGCAAACAAGTAACACATATCCAAAGGGACTTGCAAGACTTCATTAAGCTAAATTCAATTGAAGACCAATCTAACCCTTCAAATGCAAAAGCACATATAAGCACCTATCTTGAAAAATATTTTACAAATTTAATGAAAAAGCCAATCGACCTAATGATGGACACAACAAGTTTTTACCAGGAAATATGCAATGTGTTAGAGAAATAATTGCAAAAATAGTATGTAACAACACATTCATTTAGTTCTAGTTCCATTTGACGTAGAAAAATAATCATTGTCTTCTCGGTTTATAATTGAAAGTTGATGCAGTTTGCTGCATTCACATTATTTTTCGCAACGGTAAAACTAATCCTTCAAATACATGAGAATCTTCAACAGACCCAATACCTATATCAAATAAAGACTTTCTATTTCAAAAGTTTTCTGCCACTGGCATAGGTAATGGCTTATTATTATTTTTGGTCTATTAACAAATTGCCAAAATTGTTTTTGAATATATAAGTAAGAAATGGATATCAATTTAGTTATTCCTACAAAATACAATGAAAACTCTAGAGGTAATATAATTAGCTATAAGTGTGACAAAACTTTGGTTCTTAAATGCAGCATTTTCCAATGCACAATGGATTTTTACCTTCAATGCATGCTTCAGAAATCTGTGACATCCATCATTGATGGTTCTTTGTCATCAATGGATGTCACAGTTTTCTGAAGTATCCATTGAAGGAAATCCATCAAACAATGTAAAATAGGCCCGACTTATCAATTCTGCGTTTAATACTCAAGTTTTGTCTCGCTTATAATTAATAACATTACCTTTAAAGTTTTTTATTCTCTATCTTGAAGGAATAATTAAATTGATGTACGTTTCTTACATAAATATTCAAAAGTTTTTGTTTCGGCGATTTGTTCATTTTACGGACCTTGTAATGACGATTAATACTTCATTGCCTATGCTAGTGGCAAAATACTTTTGAAAGAGAAATCTTCTTTCCTAAGGATAAGTGTTCTTTGCATTGAAGATGTTCATTATGTAGTCCACTTCATTTACTTTTTGAAATTTAGTTTTCATTAACACTTTATCGTTTTTATGATAAGACGAATTCAATTTTTTTTATATCCTTTTTTATTAAAAGATATAAAAAAGATGTGAACTTTCAAAACCAGTAACATTGTACACTGAAAACACTTGTATGGCATTTGATGTCTAAGATAGTCAAAATTGACATAATCAAATTGACTAACCTTTGTTAACAGTGTACACTTCTTTGTTGATCGAATCAACAAAAAATTGTGCACTGTTAACAAAGGTTAGTCAATTTGATTATGTCTGTTTGGACTATCTTAGACTTAAATTTAGTCAAGTGCTTTCAGTGTAACCTCAAAACATCAAGTGGTTTTGATTTTTGTGTATGTACAACATTACATTAATGTGTAAATAAGTAACCCTACAGAAAAATTTGACATACCAAAGTTCCAAGACTAGACGTTTCCAAGTAGACAATCTCATTATGTTCAATTACATGGTGATATTAATTTTAGGATCATTTTCTGCTTTCTCTATGCTATGCCTTCCACGAATGCTTTTTTCATGCAGAATGATTTTTGCATGCTGCTAACATAGATTTTTTATTTTCTGTAAGATTTTCTGATTATTATTAACATTGTTATTATTTGAATTTTTTTTAATCCATTTGTAATGGGAGAAATCTAAGAACTGAAAAAATCAAATATGAATTTATTCGAAGTCTATCAAATTATGTTCTAACACTTGCTTCTTGTTTATACATTGCAGAAAACTTGCAAAAAGGCCAAAGATGCTTTGTGGATAAGATATAAACCTTCGTTATTCCAACATATTGGCACACACTCATCATTAAAAGGCAAAGTTCAAAAATTGAAGGTGAGGACTTTTTTTGTTTATTTGTTTCAGGGAGCCTTTAATGACGCAGCTCAAATATGATGTATCCGTGGACAGTGTGAAATAATCGGTGTTTTTTCTAGTATTTTAGAAAATATTCTGTTTGGTTAAATGCAGAAATCGATAATTCTAGGACAAATCACACAAAAAATTGAAAAATAACACACTCACTTCTTTGATTTTCCTGAAAATTGGCACTGGTTACTTTTGCTCAAAAAATTAAATTCCCAATTTTCTTTTTTGAATTTTGACCAATGGGTTAAAAGTTACGCACAAGGTCATTTTTGTCGAGCGTGCATAGCAAAGCTCTACATAGGCGTAGCAATTCCGATGTTTGTATGGGCATTCTAACTAATAAGGACTAATTATTTTTCAATTTAATTGAATATTTTTTTGTTTTATTGAAATAGTAAGGTTTTTGAACAAACCAATTTGCTATTTTTGGTTTTACATCAATGATTATTTAACAAATGCATTATGAATGGTCTATTTCAAATAAATATTTTGTAAAACTTGAATTTATTGAAAAAACTTAGTTTTATCCAACTGTTTAACTGTTAAATAATAATTCATACGTTTATGGTTGTTTTTTTTTCGGACGAGCTTTGCTGTGTGACCTGTCATACCTCTAGTTATTAGCTACACATTTTGACTTCATAACAATATTATTGAAATGTCAAGTGCCAATATTATGGAATTACGTGCTTTAAAACTGAAAAAAAAAACAGGAAAACAATTTTTTACCTCATTTGGAGACAAATACACAACCTTTTTACGACATATTTCAATGTAAAAATGGTTGGAAAATTTTTTAGTCATTTTTTTTTGGTATTGCAAGGTCAATGATTGACCCAAAAATGACCTTGTCTGTAACTTTTAAACCATTGGTCAAAATTCAAATTTTTTGGGGAGCTTAATTTTTTGGGCAAAAATAACCTGTGTGCCAGTTTTCAGGAAAATAAAACTGTCCTGGAATTACCAAATAGCTGTGCCAGTAGGTATGATATGACAATGGCATCTTATTATAGCATTTTTCTAACCTGCAAGAAAAATCACCAGTTATTTCGCATTGTCGATGGATATATGTAAAGTCTTGCAAGAGAATTCTTCCTCATATAATATGCTTTGTGAAATTTAGATTGAGG
This sequence comes from Archaeomysis grebnitzkii, assembly GCA_031471125.1. NCBI lineage: Eukaryota > Metazoa > Arthropoda > Malacostraca > Mysida > Mysidae > Archaeomysis > Archaeomysis grebnitzkii. The sequence continues at coordinate 8,012 of JARUHE010166503.1, read as the reverse complement.
TAGATTTTTATATGCAAGATATTTCTTCTACTATTTTCTTTGTGTTTTTGTTTACATAAAGCAGTGGTTCCCAACTGGCGTGCAGCGGCCTAATACCGTGCCACGAAGCAATAGCTAGCATGGCATGGCAATTATAAATATAAAACTATATTTAATATAACTAAACATTTTTTGCATATATGAACTAAAAAAAATTATGGATGTATTTTTTGTTTGTTAAAAATGTGCTGCAAACTAAATTCGGTAAATCATTTGTTCTCTGTAACATGCATTATTATTAGGAAGTATTGATTTTTATGACAGGGTTGTCACCAAATCTTAAAAATCCTAAAACTGTGCTTTCATATAAAAAATCTTGGGAACCACTGGCATAAAGGATAGTATGGAATGGTATATATCAACTGAACTTCCTTAAATGTCAATAGTAACAAATTATTTAATGCTGTAAGAAAAAATGTGTAAATAATTTTTTTTGTCTGATTGTAAGTCTTTACATATATGTATTTATTGGTTAAATACCACTGAAGGAAAATAGTTTTAAAATATCGAAAAGAGTCCATATTTTTGTTTGCTCAATACTCCAGCCATTTTGTATGCACAACTGTCTGCTAATTTCATTTAACTTTTAAGCAGGCTAATACTTTAGGCTTCTACATTGTCCACTGCAATAGTAATTCCTATGGAGCATGTGGTAAACATAGCTTTAAAGCATTGCCCTGCTCTTAGCTAATGATGATATTTATGTTTTAAAAGTAGAATACATAAAATAAATTCTGTTTTCATGAGTAATATGGTAATCTAAAAAGCTGGTTAAGTGTAACGCATACAAATGTTGAGTGTCCCAAATATATATGAAGAAAGATACATTCTAAGTACATAATGAGAATCATCAAGAAAAAGATATTTATCCCAAAGAGAAACAATTTTTTTCGAGTGTTTCCCACCAATGAGGTAGTAAATTACAATAACTGAATAACTCTTTACAAACTAAAACAATTATTAGTGAAATACTTTTGAAATGTTTATTAATTTTGCTATTACTACAAAACAGAGATTAAAAAACTTGTAGGGCAGTTTAGATTAGATAATGATGTGACATTAATATGCGATGCCCACTTTCCGTTGCATATTGGGTCAATAGATAGCTATGATTTTAATTTAAAGGTTGAGAGAAAAGATTACTTAAAACAAGAAAGAACTAATAGCACTAATGTGGAGTTACTGAAGAAGTTATTTTGTAAACTTGATATTTTTTTAATAAATGATTTTGGATTTCAACCGAAATTTTAATTTAGAGTTCAGATAAAAGTTAATTCAAAACAAATTCAGATAGTTGGAGATTCGCTACATGTTCTCGATGAACAGAAAATAAAACTTTTTAGAAAATTTGTAAATGCTCCCAAGAAGCTTATCAGAAATAATTGGTCATTGCGGTTCAATGAAACCTGTATCCAAGAAAATATTCTGCCAAAATTTACCAAAATTCAGATAACTAATTGAAGTTTACGTTTTTTACTCTCTGTTTTGTAGGAATAACTAAATTAATATAGATTGCTTACAAAGGTATTAAAAAATTGTTTCAGTTTGGAGGTGTTTAATTTTACTGAAGCCTTTTAAAAACAAATTGTTTCTTTTTAGGATAAGTATTGTCATTCCTTCATTAAATATAATTTGTGGCATGAATTACATTTGTTAGGCCTACAATTTATAAATGATGGACCTGATTTGCCTTGAGTTGTTCAGACGATCCAAACATTGCATTGCTCACATGATATAAAATCTTTATTAAATATTTTGTTAACTTATAAAAAAAATGTATGTATTTATTTTTATATGATTAGGTTTTCATCTAATACAGTACATGTTTTGTGTATCTTTTCCCACCTTACCCTTGATGTGATGAAGGTAATTTTATTGTATCATTTATTACCACTTCTTCTAACTTCCATTTTACAGGATAAGTCTGCCGTAGGTGTACCAGGGGGCAATTATATAACCCATAAAAAAATAGCTACTAAAATCAAGGTACATGTTCTTGAACAGATAGACCATCTGCACTTTTATGGATTGCACTCCCTCTTCATTTCATGTTTTAATTTTTTTTTGTTTCCCAAATAAGTTGTCTCTTATTCCCCAAAACCGTAGGAATCTGGTGACCAGGCATAGTATAGCTAGCCTATCAGGAGAGTATATCACAGATTATGTAAGCGATGCACATTAAAGCTTGGTGACAGTTTTCATCATTTCACAAAAATAAGACATCCAGAGTAAATATTTGAAAAAAGTTGTGTTTTGTAATACTTTCTGAGGCACAGTGACGGGCTCCCACAAGTGCTCTATGCCTCTTATCGCTGTTATCAGAGTGCCAAAGAAGAAACATGCTTCCACTTTGCACGAAAATCCCAGAATTGCGACTTTAAAAAAAGAAATTTAACTTCATGGCTATTTTTTGTTGAATTTTGTGCGGTGGTCACCTATTTATGCGGTTTTGAAGTTTAAAATGAAAAATCCCAATAATATGAAATTGCCTGAGATCTGCAAACAATCTGCTGCATTTTAAGATTTTTTAAAAATAATTAATTCTCTAATTATTCCTTTTTTTTTTATTAGAAATTGAAAGTTTTATTTTATTTTGTCAAGTTGATATTTGTTTGAATATCGCATCCCTCCATTGTAAAATATGTATCCTTCACTAAGTAGCTAGTTTTAAAATCCTTTTTCTTCAATGTATCCCAAATTGTGATGTAATGATTGTTATTATAAGTCATGTTGTCGACCAAACTTTTCTTGATTTAAATCCCATTGTGTCAATGTGATTCAAATCAAACAGTTGATTTTAAATCAAGAAACATTTGGCTGAGAACACGACTATAATTTAGTTGTCTTTTTTATGAAATGTTTGTTAATAAAAGTTTTAATAGAAATGCTCTTTTACTTATTAGTAATGCAAACATTTCCTTTGCATCAATTCTTGCAGGCATAAATGTGAAAGAATATTTTTAACTACTGCCTTCAGTGAACAATATTGTTTAAAATATATTTAGAATATTAATTGCCAAAAGCAAAATTGTCTATGAAAGCATACTTGAACCCTCGATTTATGTTGATGGGAATGGTAAAGTTGAATCATTTATGAGTAGTTAATTAAAAAAATCTTTATATTGGTGCCTGCAAAATTATAGATAACACAAAAATGATTTCAGGACTCTAATTAAATTTAGACATTTTTGTCGAGTGAACTGAATGAAGTAAAGACCTAGCAGTTACTTTTCCGGTAGTGGTTGTTGTCGCCGTCCAGTGTGTCAAATCACATTCAACTTTTCTAGTTTCAGAGATGCATAAAATTTTATTTTAAAAGTTATTCATTATAACCGCATTAATATTGCTTGGAATATTCATTGAGATAAGCTAAAAATGATGTTCAAAGACTTTTAAATATTTCCAAGTTTCACATTCATCAAAATGTTAGTTTTTTTATTACTCAAATCACTTTAACTTGGTACACAGATGCTTTATAAATGTATAAATAACTTGTTCTTTACATTTTTTTGTGATTAATATATTTTTTATTTATTGGCTATTCTAGGATTTTCACTTTGTGGTTTGAAACTCTTGCTCTACATTTAGACTGATCGGCAGATAAGGCGTAATTAGTTTCAAACATAAATTCACACAAATGTTTGTTTAAATGAAAGAAAAAAAATAGGTTCTATTTTCGTGTTTCTAAGAATTGTTTTATGTGAAATGAGCATCTATTTATTAAGATATACCTTTTATTACTGACTTTAGGAACTCCTGGTCATTTTGTCATGAAATTGATAGTAATCCGAGATTTGTGTCGAGCAGGCATAGCAAAGCTTTACATAATTCATTTCTTGTTTGATTTATGCACTAATAGATTGGAAATAAAGTTTACATAAATAGCATTTAAGGCAAATTTTTGATTAAGTGACATGTTCTCACTTGGTAACACCCATTTTGATTGACATTTTTGGTAAGGCATTTTTTGTCGAGCGTGCATAGCAAAACTCTACATAGGCGTAGCAATTCCGATGTCGTCCTAGTCGGCGTTAGACAATGACTTGGATGCTTATGCTTATATATCATCTATACTATTATTATTTCTTTTCATATAGGCTTGGTTATTGGTTTTAATATTTTACTATGTATTTTTATTTGATTTTATCACCTTTTATCCACATATTTTCATCAAATTAACTCTTTTTTAAATTAATTTTTTTAACAAGTTTTTTTTCATATTTTATATTTATTGATGCATCAATGGATTGGAAATGAAGTATGCATAAATAGGTTTTACAGTGATTTTTTGATTAAATGATGTTTTCTCACTTTGTAACACAATTTTTGATTGACTTAAATTTCTGATTTGGACATAAAATGTTTTTGATAAATTTTGTTTCATTTTTCATTTTTGTTTATGCATAAATGGATTGGAAATAAAGTATACATCAATAGTCTCTAAGTTGATTTTTTGGTTAAAGGATGTCTTTTCACTTTGTAACACCATTTTTGATTGACATTTGTGGAGATAGAATGAATCATCGCGAGACATTTGAACCGTTCAGTTTGTGGATTACTAATTATATTTTGGTTTGATTCATGCACCAATAGATTAAAAAAGAAGTATACATAGATAATCTCTAAATTTAATTTTTAATTAAATGATGTTTTCTCTTTTTATTACGTGCTTTTCGATTGGTATTCTGATACGGGGAGGGAATTTTTTTTCGAGTGCATAGCGAATCTTTAAATTGTAGTAGCATATCCGATGTTGTTGGTGTCTATGGCAATGATGTTAGGTGATGCTCATATATTATCTGTACTATTTAAGTTTCATTTTATTTATGATTTAATATTCTTTAAAACATGTTTATTGATGTTTCTATTTAATTTTATTACTTTTTATTTAGAATTTTTCAGCTTGAAAATGTTTTGTAGAATTCTGTTTTAGATGTTGGTTTGATTTATGCACCAATAAATTAGAAATGAAGTGTATATCACTAGTCTCTAAGGTTAATTATTAGGCATTGTGGCCCGTTTATTTATATAATCAATCAATCAATTTATCTAAGGTTAATTACTGATTTAATAGCAATTTTTTGCATAAATGAATACATTTTGTCTGCATAAATAACTATCAAACTTTTTATTTCACAGCATCAAGTAGCCTAATGGCTCTGATGCCAGGCAGTTTTTACTGGAACCCATGAACAAATAAACTAACTAACTTACTTAAATAAATGAAGGAAATTATTTTAGTTACCTCTCAAAGTTATTTGAATAAAAATTTATAAAAGTCCAAATATGGTTAAAATGTATTCATTTTGCTTGACGATAGTATATTTTAACCCATTAATGTTTTCAATGCTTACATTAAATGTGTTTAATTCTTATGGTCATAATTATTCAGAAGTTAAAGGGTTATTCTTTAACATCTGAATAATCATGGCCATTAGAGTTAAACTATTCTAACATAAGCATTGAAAACATGTATGTATGGGTGTTAATGGGCTCAATAAAAAACTAAGAACTTTTGGAATAAAAACTTAAGACTATTAAAATGTACTTTGGCTCCACTAGTGTCACTACTAATATTTTTTGGTGCAACTCAAACTTTAACTTAAGCCGAATGTGGTTTAGTTATTCATACCAGCTTCAATTAGGTTTGAATTTATGTTTTCTAATGCCTGCCTAGTAATATTTTTGTGAATTGTTTTACAATTGATTCTTTTTGTACAGTTAGTGAAAATAATCTTCGTTGAAATGAATATAATAACAAAATTTAAATTAATATTATAATGATTGTTTGGTGTCAAAATTAATGTTGTGATTTTAATATAATTTATGTTATAATAATGATATAAATAGTTCTTAAGGAGTTACTTAGTTGTCACTCCCAGGTTCTTCTCTCAGGAGAAAACCAATGGAGTCAAGATATAAGAGGCTATTTTATCCGAATGGCTCCAAGGTTCCAAAAATGAGGTCAATGAATAAGGCTGCCTCTGACAAGACAAATTTGAAGAAAAAGAATGTTTTGTGAATGTATATAGTTGACAGTGTGGGCAGAGAGTTGAAATATCTTGTTTCCAATGAACTCCTCTTTGCTTTCAGGGTAAAAATTATTTATTTTTGCTTTTACACTCCTAAATGAGATTTATTTGATTTTTCAGGACAGGCAGTTTGGCAAAGTCCAGCTCTTCTTCCCCCATTCCAATCCAAAGGCTGAAGTGAAGACCGTGATCAAGGAATACAAGTCGTACACACTCGATAAGGCTTATAAAGGAGAATCATATTTCTGGGGTTTGCTACCACAACGTGGAGACTATTTGAAGTTCAATCTGACCCCTCCTGTCCATCTAAATGGGTTTGTACTTGTACTTGTATCACAGAACCACTAAGATACGTCAATCAATGCTAATTATGATAACTTTCTTAAGCCAATGACAACGAACTCACAGTGGTGACATCATGGTTTGAAGCAGTCAATTGGTCGTGACATCACCAGTCATTTCATTGTGATTGGCTAAAGAAAGTTATCATAATTAGCATTAATTAATATTTCTTAGTTGTTCTGTGGAAAGATTCTCTGTACAGCAGAGATAAGCCCACTTTCTTTAGATCTGCCATATTAAGAGCAGAGACCACATTTTATAGGTCATGGGAAGCTCGTTTCTTACTTTGAGCTGCATCTTCTATGTTTTTTTAATAATAATGTATTTGTTTTACATCTAAGTTTGTTCATTAAAAATCATTTTTAGTCTACGGCACATTATTTTTTTTCAGATTTCTTTTCCGAAGTGGCAATGCAGAACATCCGTCGGACAAGCTATACAACACCACAGTCGAGGTTGTGGAGGAGCAAGACAAAGGAGTTTCTGTCCACGGTGACCCAAAATACACTGTTGTTGGTAAGTTGTCTACTGCCCTCATCTATCCACAGTTAGCCCTTTAAACCTCACAAATAATGGATAAGATTTCATTGTTGAATATGTGCACCTCTAACTAACTGTGCAGCGCTGGGCATTGGCCCCTTTATTTATACAATCAATCAATCAATCAATCTAACTAACTAACTGAAAAATAAAACCCTATCCAACTGTAAAATCCCACTCAACATAAATTGATGGTTCAAATAAAATTTGATGGACTTGATTTTTCTTTTGCTTCAGTAATTGTAGAAAATTCTCTTCATATCTTTAACCACAAAATAAAGTAAATTCTTATGATTTTAATACCAAGTTTAAATCTTATTGCAAAAATATTAATGTTTTTTGGCTAATCAAAATTTTTGTCTTAAACTATAAAGCAATATACTTAATCGAAAAGAAAGAACAAAAGATTCTAAGAAGTTATTTATTAATCAATTAATTAATATTAGATATTTTATGAACCATCATATTGCTTGGTTAAGGTTTTTCATTAAGCTCCTTGTCAATTTATTTGAAGCTCTAAAATAAAGTTTGGGATGAAGTCATTTTTTGAAGTTTTGCAACAAAATCTATTTAATAATAATTCCTATGTTAATAGTTGCCCTATTGGCTAAGCTTTCATGTGACTTGGCATATGTCTAGTTTATTGTTGAGCGAGTGAAACAAAGTTAAGGCGTAGGTGTTACTTTTCCGTTGTCGTCCGGACATTCAACAAAGGTTAAAGTTTTTATTTTCTTAATAACTTGTTTGTTTTTTTTAAATATTTTTGCATCAAATTTTCAGAACTGAACAATCAATATGCTTACAATATAATGCATTAGAATTAGTTTTATAAAATTCCAGATTTTTTGTTATTTAAGATTAAAATGAGAAAAATAACTTGTAAAATATTTCGCATTTAACCCTTTACCGCCTGGATGTACTTCAAAGTTTCTTTTTAAATAAACACGTGTATAGCATTAATTTATTATTTTTTATGAATTTATAGTGTTATTATTTCTAGTCATTCGCCCGAATGTACTTTCAAAGCCATGGTACATAAATATGCCATGTGACCAAGTG
>JARUHE010166392.1:0-13964 GCA_031471125.1 Archaeomysis grebnitzkii | reverse complement strand
TTCCTCTTGCGAATTTAATCTAGGTTGTTCATCTTTTATTAGAATAGCTTCAGCAACCACCAACTCTTTCTTTGTTGTGTATATATATAATGTTCACCAGAGAGTAATGAATCATTGTTAAAATTCCAAAAAAAATTGGGAATCTTATTTTTTGAGCAAACGTTACCTACGTGCCAATTTTCAGAAAAATCGAAGAGGTGAGGGTGTTATTTTTAACTTTTTTTGGGTGATTTGTCCTTGAATTGCCTAGTTATTCTCTTTACAACATTTCATATCTCTTCATTATCTCCATGAAGTAGTAATTTCATCAATTGAACGTTATAATTCTAGGCCAAAAGTTGTCAATCAATAGACTGATATTAATTTAACTACTCTATATATTACTAATTCATTTTGCAATCTTTAAAAAAAACAATTTTTAGCTGAATCTGAATCTATAAATTCATAAAAAAAACTTGCTATTTTAAAATAGAAGTTTAAGAAAAAATGCTCTGAAACAAAAGCTCTACGAGTTAATAGTTCTTTGTTTCATCAATCACAAAAATTTGTTTGGAACAAAGATTTCATAAAAATACCAGGAAATTAAGAATATTTTACAAAAAAGATAAAAGTGTTTTGCTATTATATTGCCTTAAGTAATTGAACTTTCAGTACAAATTCTGTCAAAATATGTATGATATCCCATTTAACTGAAATTACAGTTCTACTAGAAAAAAAATAAGCCAATACATTCTTATAGATATAGGTCTAGCCTAAATACTTCTGAAAACAGCCAGCATTTTCAAAATCTTTTACATTACTGATATGAATTTTAATAACAGTATGTGTTATAATTTTTAACATTCATAACAAATACCTCAAACTATTTTAGGCCTAATTAATTATGGAGATATATTGTTCATTTCCTCCAGATATATTTTGTTTAATGAACATGCTTTCAAAATAATGAAGTTAATATTATATCAGCTGGTTTAAAGGTCTTTAGGACATACTGAAAACCAAATATAATGATATATAATAAAACAATTATAAGCCATTATTAAATTTTGGGAAAAAAATCAGTATAGGGTAAGCATACTAAACGTCGCCCCCTGTTATATGTCGACCCCTTTATTTAGAAAAACACATTATGTACTAATTATTTAATATCTTGAGCTAATAATTACCCTAAATTAGTATTACACCTTTAAGATTGTTGATACCAAAGGAAATTTAAATCAGCAAACTAATAACTGAGATATGATCGGTTGGATGACGTCGGTCGATTTTACACCTTTGTGCTTAAGTGGTCGACGATTAGTAGTCTTACCCATAGACTTATAATACGTCTATGGTCTTACCCTATAAACATTAAAGACATTTTGCAAACATCAAACTGAATGAAATATTGTATTTCAGGACGAAAAATGGCTAACATTTCAATTATTTTGCTCTTAAAGTGGACACTATGCTACCTTAATAATTTCAATAAATATTTTTTTTGCAAATAGCCTATTTTGATTCAATCTATGTTTCCAAGGTTATGGAAAACCCATTATTTAGAGAAACACTTCTTAAATAAAGTAATAATTTCATTACACTGTTTACACTTAGGTCTAAGCTGTTTCATTTTAATTAATAACTTTGTTCAAATGTTCTAGCTAAATTACAATTCTTTGTTGAATTACCCAGGCTTGTATATTTTTTGTTGAACAGTACATAAGCTACATGTTTATTAGTCTAACTGTTTTATTTGCATTTATGCTTGGTTATTTGAAATACCAGTTTTAATTTTTAAACCTCAAAAGTTCAAATGTTAAATATTAAATTAAATTACAAATATTAGGTTATACAGTAAATATTTGTTATTGCTTAACATAGACTTACATATTTGAATTCAAAAATCTTTAGTTATTTTGTGTTTCAATATATGCAACATGAAACTATGCTGGGAAGTCTAATCACATTACACTATTCGGACCTGGACCTAGGCTGTTTCCATTCAAATCTTTTATTTTGGTTAAATGTTCTTGCTTAATTTAATCTAAAGTGCATTAATGTCTTATTTTCGTTTTTTTATATCCTACGCTTACCTAGTTTGTTGTGTTGGATAATAAGCAAACATATAATATTATAGCCTAATATTGTGTTGTTTGACTTCATGTTAGGTTAGTTTAGGTTTCCATTAAGGAACCTCAAAAGTCAAATGTAAAGTATTAACTTAAGTTATTTTGTGTTTTAATATAGGCTTAATAAAAATATGCAACATGGTGTTTAGTTTTACAAAATAGGCTAGTATAATTACAATACGCTATGCAAACCTAGGCCTAAATTATTTATCAATGAAATCAACAACTTTGATAACATTTGTTATCTCAACTTAATACAAAGTGTTTTAGCAGCTTCTACTTTTTTTTGTATTGCATATGCAACCCTGATTTGGTTTAGGAAGTACGTATAATCTTAACACCTCAATTGTACTATTTTTAGTTAATGTTAGGTTAGATAAGATTTGAGTTTTAATATCTTCAAAAGAAAAATGTTTTATACCGACACATGATTATTCTCAACATAGAAAACATATATAGTGAGCGAAAACTCTATATATGATTTGCCTTTCGGTCTTCGTCCCAAGAAGATTTTATTATTCATCTTACAAAAATGTTTCCTTAGAATAAAACTTAGGTTATTTAGTTTTAAATATTTTACATCGTTTTCAGTTTTAAAAATTATAGTTTCTACAAAATTGATTACACAGAACGAAAGAATAAGTAAACTTTACGTACAGGAATTTTTATAAAAATGATTCTATTTCAAATTGTACTTTTAGGTTTTCAAATGGTTGACAAGGATAACCAAAATTAAATATTTGTTATTAACTTTTTTATTTTTAGATAGAAAATAGAATGAACTATTATTACTCATAATTATTTATTTTTAATTTTATTGAATGCGCGAGACTGATTTGCTCTCTCTAGTTTATATTTTGCTGGCTTGGTTATTTACAATTGTTTCTCAACATATTCACATGGTTGTTGTCACTTTTTAACATCCTTAAATAATTAATTTAACTGAAAACACTTGACTTACTTTTATGTCTCGGCTATTCAAAATTGACTAAATTATTTTTAACAATGCACACTTTTTTGTTGATTCAATCACCTTTCTTGTGATTTAATCAAAATTGTACCACATTGATGCAATGTGATACAATTTTGATTGAATCACAAGAAGGTTAATTGAATCAACAAAAATATCTGCATTGTTAAAAAAAGTTAGTCAATTTGATGATGTCAATTTTGACTAAATTAGACATAAAAGTTAGTCAAATGTTTTCATAGTAAGTAGTTGGAAAATCATAGAAAGCTCATTGTGAAATAGTTGTTTAAATAATTTAACTTCAATTCTTTTTTCAAAATTTAATATATTTTCAACCTGCATGCATTGTTATATTATAAAAGAAATTGTTATATAAAGCAATTTATATGAGATAATTAAACAATGAAAAATCTTTTTCGTTAAAATTAAAGAAACTAATTTTATATTTAAAAATTTAAATTGTCGTCTGAAGCAATTATGGTTTTGTTTGACTAGTCAAATATCCATTTCCTTATTGATAGAATAAATTATAATTGAATTATATGTATAACTAATTGTGAAACATTTTTTATCAGGAAGAATACATAGATTGCTAAAGTATATACACTAATAAAACTTGGTTAGATATATATTAATTAGTGATCTTCCTGTAATATTATAAATACGTTTTATCTGGTTTTAAAACTATATACATTTATTAATTACATTAAAAATAGATTCAACTGTATAAACTAGTCTGTTACATTTTAGTATTTATCAATTTTTTGAAAGTTTTTTGGTGAGACAAAGAAAACAAAGGATATGCTTCATTGTTAATTATATATCGATTTAGTCTTATTGTTTTAACACATTGCATCATGTTCAAGATTTCCATCACCGTAATTTCAATGAGAAAACACTCGTTAGTATTATCATTATTATTAGTATTATTAATGATATTATTATTATTATTATTATTAGCATTATCATTATTATTATTTTTATTATTATTATTATTACTATTATTAATAGTAGTATTATTAGTATTGTTATGATTATTATTTTTATTACATAAACATACTCATAAGTTATCCATAATTATTAAAGCAAAAAGGTATACCAGTAGTTTTATTATAAAAAGCAAATGTAAATATTTCATGCATATCCTCATTAAAATAACATTAGTATAATAAACAGATAAACAATTTAGTTTTTGTGGAAATATTTTATTTTCCTGTATCATTATACGATTATATTATTATGATTAGTTCTGTAACAGTTGATAGCAAGCTAATATTTATCTACGAAAACTTCATATTATTTAGTAATAGCCTCTCTCAGTTCCATATAGCTTAGCTTAAACAACGATTTAAACGAAATTATATTACATATTCAGTTATTTTCAGATATCTTTTTTAAGAACGTAGTGCACACAATTAATTGCTTAAGGTCAGACTGGCTCATATGTTTGCTTTTGTATTTTTAACTACAATGGTTATTGTTTATATTTCTAAACTTTTGTAGTTATAATTTCAACTATGAAACAAATAGTTTCCAATTATTTAGCATGTACATGCACACAGGTAGCATTAACTTATCCTATTATATGAAGAAAAAGTAAGGAGATAACTAACAAGTTTGTTTTTGATTAAATAAGCAGTTTAAAATTCTCCGAAGCAGCTCACTTAATGCAGCAAAAATCCTCTACTTCAAAAGATAAACGAAGCTTCGCCTTGAATAAATGAGCTCAACATATGAAAAAATGTTATGCCTTGTAAATATTTTCAAATTAAAGCTTCCATTAACTGTAACTATAGTTACAGATTGTACTTTATAGTTGGTTTGTTTTTTAAAATGTCCACAGTACCAATGCTTGAAGTCAACAGTTGGAGAATTTCAAGAAGTTTAATGGTTGTGTTAAGTCAAGTTATCCATAGATTAACAGGCTTACAAACTTAAGATCGCTGAACCAAATTTGTTTCTGTATCAACACATTATTGGATAAGCAAACAGGGAAATTAAGATCTAAAAGAAAAAGCTTATAAACAATTTGGTTGTAGATTATATACGATGTGTTTCCTAACCCAATATTTTTCAACAAATAATTAAACACTAATCATTTGTTTTCAGATTTTATTTTTACTTTATTATGTTTTACATTTATACAAAATAACATAATTTTAGAAACATGAATTAATAAAATTATCAAAATTTAAGTTATATACTTGTGTTAGATGGTTGTATCTTATGTAATGCTCAAGTAACTAGTAATTATATTTTTAAAATGTGTATACAGTAGTTGTAATTTAGGTTGGCCCTTGATGAGTGAACGAGTTCCTTCATAAGGACTAAAGTACTTTTAAATTAACTTTGAATACAACCCTTAAGTATATCATGAACAGAAGTTCCCGTTAGATTTCTAAGAGTTAGGCGTTGTCATTAGTAAAACTGTTTATTATAATTAAGAATAACGATGATAAAACTGTAATTATTTAATTAATGGGAATACGTTTTTTTGAAAACTTTCTGGATGCAGAATAAATTTTTATTGTTAAATATTTGCAATATTAAAAAAGTTTATTTAAATTGCATCGATATTCAATTTAAAAAAAAACATTATTTATTTGAATTTTAAATGAGTTTTTGTTTACTTCATATCACCTTTAAATATAAATATTCAACATTAATTGATATTTTTCACTTATTTTTAATTTTTAATATATGATATTTTTTATTTTACAAGTATTAGCATAAAAATCAGATTGCAATAAATATTTTTCAAGACATAACGATTGGTTTTATTTAATAAACTGTTTGAAATAATGTACGAAATGCATCATGTATTTGTATAGTTTTTTTATTATTAACACAATCAGGATATATAAACAAAATGTGTACGCGGGACATGCTAGGCTAATCGATGTCATTTATCAAAGAAACACAAAACACAAATGTTTTGCATATTCAAGAAATAACGTTTTGGAAACAGCTTAAAGCAACATATGGGTGTCGTAGTTTGTATTGTCTTTATCTTTCATTTGTAACTGAGTTGAAACAAACGTCCTAATAAATAAAACTCGCTGCAGTGTAAAAATTAAATGGAATTCGTGGCCAACAAAAGCCTTTTATCCGTTATAACAGCCATTCAAATTTTATGATAAGTAAACAGACCCATCTAAATGACCCGTTGATATGTAGACAATATAACACAATCTAATTGGTGGCGGAGAGGTATCGAACGCCTGGAGATTAATGCTGCATAATCAGATCTCACTGGCGCCGGTTCGAGTCTGCTCTAAGGTAATTTCATTGGGATTTGAACATGGCTGTATTCCCTTAAAATCTCATATGGTAAGCTTACCCCGGTTTGGAGGACGCGCCATATGTCGGTTGCATATCCTTAGGGTACACATCACTTGATGTGAGTAGTAATATTAAGGTTGGTATGAGATCAGTTAGGTTCGATTAGACCCGCTATATAAAATCCCCACATATTATTATTATTATTAATTATGATACGGACGTAAGAACCAAGTTTTATTAAAACTGTCTGTTTTAAAAAAACGAATTAATTTTCAAAACTAAATCTGGCGAAGATTGTTGTTGGTATGATGGAACTATATAAAATTATCTGTTGAAGCAACAACGTTTTTCAGCTTATGTAAAAAATTTTTTGTTGTATAGCATTTAGAGAAGTTTGAGGAAATCGACAAAACTATTATTGGAATAGACCCTTCTTTGGCCTCCGTTTGGTTTTGAGGAGTAGATCAATCTACGGAGCATTATCCAAGTTTCGCCACTGTTTATTTTGGGTTTTATATTACTTTGATGTAGTTAAGCGTACTTATCTTAATGGTTTACACTTCCATATGCTGTTGCTTACAGTTCTGTTGAGTTTTAAAGTTATAAATTAACTATATACCTATAGTAATGGATGTAGGCTTGCTACTACATTTGTTATATCAATAACTAATGAATTAATTATAAATGGTGTGTATATCACATAACACACCTAAATTTGGTAGAGCTTTTTAGTTTAGTTAATATTGATTAAATTTGTTCTGCTAAATTATTGTTGTTGTTAGTTTGAGTTAAACTTTTCATTATAAAATAAACAGAAACAATTGAATAAGTATCATTTAATTACGATATGTAATGATGTATGTTTGTTCCAAATACGGTAAAATTTTAATGATGCTGGTCTTAATTCATATTTTAAAACTACATTTTTACATTCAATAGCGTTCATAAATAAACATATAACCCTCATCGACTATTAAGGGAACCATTATAACTATAAAAAAAATACTCACAACTGATATGCTGATGACCTAACAACAATAAAAATAACATTAATTCCCGAAATACGTGAATTAGTTCCATAATGAATGTTGTGAAAGGTGACTTTCGACCTTTACGCGGCAGACATAATTATATTAATTTGTATGAGCAAGATTCGTCAGAATCACAAATTGTTCTCAAATCATTTGATCCAAGAATATTTCTCCAACATACTCATCGGTATTAAGACACTCATTGCGAGTTTACTGTTAGGCTGGCCAATGACAAGAAAGAACTCTATACACAATGAATTAACAATAATTATAAATAATCAATAACAATCGAGCGTTTTTCCAAAAACAAATGACAAATATAATTGAATGTGGCTACAGAGTGGATTACAGAACAGATAATTGCTTTCGTCGAAATAATATCTAATGTAAAGGTTTATTTTCGTGTGACTGTAATTTTGCATTAAACAAACACTATCTATTTATGACAAATCAGATATGAAAGAAGAGGTAAATAATTATTTTTCTCTCTTAAGATATAATTAACCATTCATCAATTAATTAATAATTTAATATTAAAATTAAAAATTATAATAATTTCATTAATAGTCAATAAAGATATATGTATGTAGATTAAATGTTTTAACGTGTATTTTTAAAAGATATTAAATTTAAAGATATCTGCCAGCTATATTTTTAACATATAAAATAAAACCACCATCATTAAAAATTCACCATATAGGTACAAAATATAAATATATCATTACATATACATAATTAGATTATATTTTTTAAATTATTTCCATATATTTTTTAATGAAATTTATAACCAAAATGAACAACAAGAAGCATATAACAGAATACAATTAGTTAATATTACTTAACTATCGATATAGGACTAATTTATAACATTAAATCATAATATACTTATGAAAAAGACTACGATATGTGGAGGTGTACAGAATTAAAATAAACACGTTTAATCACACCAAAGTGATATAAAACATAAAATAAAGTGTTGTGAAACTTGTATACTTCTCTACTTCCTTAAAACTAAAAGTGGGCCAAAAGGGGGTCTCCCTCAGTAAGATCTTTGGAAGCCTTTTGGTGCTACTAGGGATACTTTGGTGCTACTAGGGATACTTTGGTGCTACTAGGGATACTTTGGTGCTACTAGGGATACTTTGGAGCATCTTAAGCAAGAAAAACTTCCATTCTCGATATCTAGATTCGAGTTTTCTTTTTTGCCGTTCTTAGATGACCCATTCCTAAAATGGAATTTCATAGAGTATAATATTTATAGAACATAGAAATAGTGAAATAAAACCCTTAGGAAATATTTTCAGGTTTGACTAGTTACTTCTTGGACGTTTCACCCAATACTAAAGGGATTTCTTTTATATATTTGTCTGAAACACCTTCCAGGCAAGTTTCGCCAGTAATGGTACTGCCTTTACAGTTAAACGAATAGTACCATTCTTCAATTAAAAAGTTATGTAAATGAACATTTGTAAATTGTTTTGCTGGTTATTATTGTACAAGATTAGAATATAAATAAGCACCATAGCTAAATATATATCATTTTTTTTATCAGCTTGAGTAATTTTGGCCACAACATTGTAAGAATACTCAACTAGTTTTCATATTATAAACGTTTTAGATTTAGAAATATTTTTCTGTTCACCCTGTACAGTATATTAAAGAAGGGAATATATTGTTCGAAATAAATAAAGTTTTATGAAGTTAATAACTTTGTTTTAATTTGCAATAAAACCTTTTGAGGTTAATAAATCTTTTATTATTCTATATTCACATATCGTTTATGGCGTGTAGATGAAATTTTATTACTATAACGGAAAAATAATAAAACGAAATTATGGTTTAATTTAATTATTTCTTATGTAATTGGTAATAACTCAAATACAAAATGTATTCAATATTATAATTCAACATCATAAACCAAACTTTTATTTTAACTAAGGAAAACCTTATTCTAAAGTATTTGTTTTTTAGAAGTAAAAGTATTTTGGGGGTCATAGGTAGTATTAATCTATTTACTTAGGTATACTAAAAAAGAACGAGTAAATGCTATGCATTAAAGCTGTGTTTTAACGTTGATAAAGTTTCTAGATTTGTGAATATTTTAATACAATTATACTCTATTCTATTCTATTCTGTTATATTATTATATTATTATCTTATATTCTATTCTATTCTGTTCTGTTATATTATTATATTATTATATTATACTCTATTCTATTCTATTCTGTTCTATTATTATATTATTATATTATATTCTATTCTATTCTATTCTGTTATATTATTATATTATTATATTATATTCTATTCTATTCTATTCTGTTACATTATTATATTATTATATTATATTCTATTCTATTCTGTTCTGTTATATTATTATATTATTATATTATATTCTATTCTATTCTATTCTGTTATATTATTATATTATTATATTATATTCTATTGTATTCTGTTCTGTTATATTATTATATTATTATATTATATTCTATTCTATTCTGTTCTGTTATATTATTATATTATTATATTACATTCTATTCTATTTTATTCTGTTACATTATCATATTATTATATTATATTCTATTCTATTCTGTTCTGTTATATTATTATATTATTATATTATATTCTATTCTATTATATTCTGTTATATTATTATATTATTATATTATATTCTATTCTATTCTATTATGTTACATTATTATATTATTCTATTATATTCTATTCTATTCTATTCTGTTCTGTTATATTATTATATTATTATATTATATTCTATTCTATTCTATTCTATTCTGTTCTATTATTATATTAACAGTCCAATCAAATGACCTATGCGCCTTATAATAAGTTGTTAACCACGAATTTGATGACAAATTGACCAGGTTTAAAACTCCTGACATGTTTATTATTTAAAGAAATCAATTAATTTTTGGAAAAAATACCTCAGGCATTGTACCTTAGAATCCCCAGTTCTTTCATTTGGTTTGAATATTTGTTTTCTCTATACTTTCAAATAAAAATATTGTTTAATTATGAATTTAAACTTTGTAATAAGAATGTTATGCTCTGTATTTGCATTAGTTTGACAATAAACTTTAATATATACAAATAGTCAGATATCATTTATAGAAGCTTGTGTCTTAAACACAGCATAAGATAAGACATAGTCATTCAAGTTACTGAAGTGCGCGCTCTAAAACTAAATTTTTTTTATAAATTTATAATACAACAATTTTATATTCATGATGTTATTTATTTTATATCAATTTAATTTGAAAGATACATTTTAATTAACTTGATTCTTGTTGACAATAAACATAAATATTTAATAAGCAAATAGATACTCATTCAATTAATTATATATAATGGCAGAAAAATAATGTATGATAGCTCTACAACAATTTTTATATTGTTCGTATACTTTATTTTTATAACATATATCATTGCATGAGTTATTTATATTAAACAAACATACACATAAATAAAAGGGAACTGTACCTTATGATTGATTTATTTAAAAACTACAGATTAACCGTGGTTAGACATCAGGTGAATTTATGGAGTTGAAGAGATCTGGAATGGATGGTCCGGATCAACACTGAAGACCATTCCAGAATTGTTAACCCTCAACACGTGATTAGTTTATGTCATAAGGACTAGAACACATTCAAGTTAATGTTGAAAACAGCCTTAATAAATTTTAATAATTTGTCATAGGAGGCAGAAAAGGGTCAACAGCATTATATAAATGTGTACTGCGACGGTCCACTTCAACTGACGATAATTAATCATTTATGTTGTCCAAAGAACTGTTTTTCCAAAGATATAACTCAAAGTATTTTCTTTCATTTGTTGACATTTAACAAACTAATTATTATAATTGTACTACTGTGACCAATATGTATAGTTCGCAATTTTTGTGTCTCAGTCAAGGAGTTTAATCTAAACAGTTTTGTTTCACAAATGTAAGGCACAAAGCAAAGACAAATCACCCATAATAGGATCGTAGAATTATTTGCTTCTTACATTTTTTAATTTCCAATTTACCATTATTTAATACTTGTTGGATCATCTTATACATGATATATTAAATATCAGTCTTTCGTTATGTACATTTATAAATCATACTAAGAATTACATGATTTCTTAGCAATACTATTTAAAAACAACTAACAGTCTTAAGACTATAAACGTAATGAAACAGAAAATTCATAATATTTTGTTAAATCAATACGATATATTTTACATTAATTAATGTATCAATGTTGGGTTGAATATCAGATTAAGGTATTATTTTTGTTATTTCCAATTCTATAGATAACAACATAAAAAACGATCCTTATACACTTTAATGTGTTTTTAAAAAACTAAATACAATTTTAAGTTTAAAAATACTCTGGTCCTTACTCAGAGTATTATGCTAATTAATAGAAATATATGCAAATGTGTAACATTTTATATTGTTTAATAATAATAAAAAGTTTTACAGCATAAGGGGCAAAACATGAAAATACAAAGAAAAGTTAAGACAAGACATTAGCATAATGTTAGGTCAGAAAATTTTCTTTCTCCTGAAGTCCAGCGCTATTAAAACATTACCATAAGTTACATCAAAATATTTCTTTTTGCAAGTCTATATTTTATGATTAAACATTTTATCCTTTACATCATACAATAACGCAACTTTTCTTTCTTGTTTAGTTATTTTTTGTAAAACTTTAAATGCAAATGTGTTTAAAACGTTTTTCCATGTAAGCGAATAATTAAAACTAAATGCAAAGGATGGTATTGAAGTTTGAATAATATAAGCTTACTGTAATAAACTTTCAAATATTGTTTATAAAGGCATTATTATTTACTTACAGTTAAAGCTATTTTTAATATACTATTTGAGGAATACTTAAAATGAAAAAAGCTATAACAGTTTATACTGTTCGGTTACGCTCTATATTTCACATAAGACAGTATTGAGTTATAATTCAGATTACAAATGTATATAACTAACATACAGCGACTCAAACTTAAGTACAAAAGATGTATGCATGTTATAAAACTGTTGAAGATTGATGAGATAATAACCTTTTCTTTTTGAAACAAAGTAAATAATAGCTAATACTATTCTTATAAAAGTAAAGATTTACAATTATTACATACACCAGGTCAAACTACACATTCTTAAATTAAGTATCATCAGCTTGTTGAGATAAACTTTATAATTAAACATTTAATAACCAATAACTAAAAAGAACAAACTACTAAAACAACAAAGGAGTTAACCACCAACCAAACTTACCTTTTTTCCTATGGAAAATCGAGAGTCTCCTGACTCTGTGCACAATGTATTGGGTGATCGGGATTTCCTTGCAGGGCTGCGACTGTTCAAAGGCCACTACTGGTCCTTCCTCTTTCTCCGGCCACACATATCGCTGCACTTTCTCCAGGATGGTTGGAAGACTCTTCCCCTTCGTGGTTTGGCAAGCATCGGAAGGACCTGGCAGGGACTCGCTCCCAAGGGCGCCTCCGCTGCCATCGATTACCGTCTCGACTCGTCTTGTGTCGATGGCAAGTGTGGTCACATTCAGGGGAGTGGGGACCCCCCCTGGGGTCCTTCCCCCCCTCGGTGTGACCACGGAGTCGAAAGTCGAAAGCTGGGATATAGTAGCCAGGGTTGCGGACAGACTCCGGGGCGGACTATCACCAGATCATCGACACTTTTTGGCGAAACTGATCACAAAAACGACTTAAAAACTATTCGATAAGAACCTTTTCGCTTTCATGTCCTTCAACAGTTTAAAGCAACAATAAATAATTTACCACCATTTTTATTTTAATACAGATTTTTTTGCTATAATTTAACTATATATTTTCAATAGTTTTGTGTTCAACTATATGTTTTAAAACTAAACTTAAATATTTTTTAATATTGCATTTTGGTTTACACTGAAGTAAGCAAACAATTATTTGTAAATGTTTTAATGTTTTGTAAATCAGCACATTATTTCAGTTATAATCTATTTAGAATTGCGTAATCAAAAAACAATTTATATATGTTTTCAAAAGTTTATGTAAAAACATAATAAAAAAAACTTCTGTCTTTTTTTATTCCAAATAAAATGAAGCAGTCCTGTTTTATTTTTTTAAGAAAGTATCTACGGAAAACAAACAACCGAGTTTATATTTATCAACAGTGAAAACATTTACTTTACTGCTTTACATTTAGACAAAAGCTAACAGTTCAAAAACATCAAAGTTGAACACTTTTCTTAAGAATGAGGTATTTTTACATCAAATATTGAAATAAAACTAATTGCGAAAAAAACATTGTAAAGAAAAAAGTTAATATTTTCACTCAAACTGCTTCATTTATTTTACACATATGTTTTAAATGTTTTTTAAGAGTATAAATATTTTCATGAAGAAGAAATAAAAAGTTTAAAATCATGTATAAAATGATTACTTTTTTAATTGATTTTATTTCTACTACGACTCTTCAGTTATTTGATTATTGATGACGTTCAGTTTCAATTATGTAGAAATACAAATAATGTTTGGCTTTTTTCATTCATATTTTTGGGGCAA
>JARUHE010166281.1:0-13965 GCA_031471125.1 Archaeomysis grebnitzkii | reverse complement strand
TTAATCATTGAAACATTATAAAAAGCATTAAATAATTAACATTTAAGGGTGATGATCTTCGAAGTCAATCAGTCTGAATCAGACGATCTTCGTTAACTTACCCTACTTAACATTTCAAGATCACAACCAACTTGAAATAATGTTTTTTGCAGACATTTTCTCCAATGTAAGCTGCATAGCGATTCAAAGTCCGTTAATGATTAATTTACATTCTATTCTACCAATTAAATGACATTTAAATCGTTCTTAAAGAAAAACCAAATTTTAATTACAAATATTAAGTGTAAGATAAATAAACGTTTAAACTTGAATAGATTTTAATATTTCTTATACATGCTTTATTTTTGTAAATAATAAACTATAACTACAGTGTTTATTGCTTAAATTGTATTTTGTCATTTCAAGAAAGCTCTTGCCAACAAAATGATATATGAATCACGGTAAGAAATAATTTTCCATTATAAATTTTAAGTAAAAAGGCACATGTTTAGGTTTGAAGTTAATCAACAATTAAGTCATGGGGTCCGATTCTTCTGACGATTATGCACAAGAGAAACCTCGATACAGTATTTTTAAAAATTATCTCATTTTAATTAAATCGTAAAACGGTTGCTTGTCTAGGAAAAAGTGAATTTAATTCATTATCTTGCTCTGGAGGTAGATCAACTGTTCAATAATTACAATCACTCTTTAGTATTTATTTAAGAAGTGAAACAGGTTTTATTGTCTAGCTCAAACATATTACATTTAATAATAATTACAATTGAAAATATTTTCTTTCATTCGGGCTACAAAAATAAAGACAGTTTTATTTGTATGCAACTGTTTAGCCTACCAAAGTTTTTCAGTTAGGACTATTCTTATTACAAACTGTTTGTAGCAATTATATTATATATTATATATATATATATATATATATATTATTACAAACTGTTTGTAGCAATACTCAACAACTGCACATGTTAGTGATCTTCATCAACTTGGTATTTATTCTCAAGAAGAAACAACTATAATCGCCTTATATTTCTTTTGCACATTACAGATGCATATGGTGTAATACTTATTTATTTACATTTTCGTATAAAAATATTATTTAGTCCAGGTGTCGGCAACCTTTTGGAGAGAGGGCTAAACAGCTATGCAGTGTCTCGGAAGAGGGCCATAATTATAATTATAATGTTAATATTTTTACAGCAGAAACACAACTACTAACACGATAAACAGATGCAAATTCGTTTGTTCAACAGACAAAATAGAAATAAGGAGGCGTTTTATTCTGCTTATTGTGAGGTAGCTTCTCTACACCATATCAGGTGAAATGTTTATCGATGACAGGAGCAAAACAAAATGTCATCTAGGTTGTCTTAAATGACTTAATATATTTCATTTTAAACGACAGCTGTTCAAACAATGGTACCATTCAGTTTTTCATTATTCAAAACGGTTTTATAGGTTTCGCATTGCAATACATCCTTCTTGTAGAAGTCAGCAATGGATTTGGTATCGAGTTTGGATTTCAAAGAATCGCCGCATTTTAATTCAATTAGATCTAATTGATATTTTCTGCAACTTGCTCCATGTCCACCAAATAATTGAAATCTATTTCCATTTTACTCGCTTCTCATATCCTTAATATAGCTCACAAAGATGTATGTTGTTATATCTCTATGGTTTTAAAGATTTGGAAAAGAAAAATAGTTACCTCTCTGAAGTTGCAATTCTTTCTTTCAAAAGGAGTAACTAGACCAAAAGTCTCAAATAAAGCGTATTCTTTCTTGAAGCTGAAGATTAAAAAAGTATAACTTGACAATCCACAGTAATAATTATCTTGCCCTTTAATTTCTAAGACATAGGAATCTTCTCTCAATGCACTCTCTATAAAATTTGAATTTAACTAAAATATCGCGCGAAATGTGAACAAATATTGTGTTGTTTTTAAAATATTTCGTTTCATTTAAAAGTTCATTATTTACTTAAGTTATGAATTTAAAAAAAATATATATTATATTTCAAAACGAAACGAAAGAAAAAATTCAATATCATGTCAAGTTGCGGGCCAGACGAAACTCACCCACTGGCCGCCGACTCATGATTTAGTTCTCCAGTCACCGTTATGAACATTCACAACATTTAGTTTTGTTTTTCAACCGTGTTTGAAAAAACGACTTTTAATAACTCGCCTCCGATTGTTGGGATCATTTGACTACCGAAATTCCGCAATTTTTTCAAAATATTGAAAAACAATTTTATGGAAAAAAATTGTTAAACTGAAAATCAAGAATAGAACATTCTACACTGGCGACTCAGGATTTTTTTTATATTATATATAAATAAATGGGTCATTGCCCAGCACTGCTTGAAGGTTTAGAAATAATTTTTTTGGAACCAAATGAAAGTGTCAATATAATATAGAGCATTGTATTTAATAATTCCTTTTTGAACATAGATTTTAATCTGTAGCATTTATTGGTGCTTGTATATAAGCAACGTTGGTAGACAACTGGTTTTATGATAAACTTCATTGAGCATGAAAACAAGAATATTAATCATAAATGAATGGACAATGGCTTTGTTATAATGGAATTGGTTATTCTTCAATCCAAACATGTACTCCATAAGCAGGAAGTGATGTAAAAAGTATAAAATGAAGAAAATCACACATTAACCTAGATAGGACAAGACTAGGTTTAATTTTTCTATTTCAGTTGTTGAAGAATGTGAACAATATCGAGAAAATAGGAGATTACATTCCAGGCTGAACATATTAAGCCTGATAATCCATTCATGTTAGCAACAAATTAAAGATTTGTATGGAATCAATTGCCCGGATATCCATATATGCCTAGATCATATATTGTGATGTAAAAATTGAATAATTAGCATGCCTTAAATGTTAGGAAAATGAAACTATATTGAAAGAAAATATGCTATATATTTATATTATATTTAAATTCCAGTCATACAAGTGTCATTTAGTTATATAGTTGATCGAATAATTATTCTTTATAATGAAGCAGACCACCAGCTTCATTAGATTACATTGAAAACAAAAGCGACACAGACATTGCAAAAACCAGGTTGCAGTGATTAATTGAAGCGATGATGCGATCGACTATTTACACAGCACTGGTTGGTTGGGTTACTCAGCATCTGTCTAAATCAAGCCTCACCAGTGTAGGAATCTAGGATATCCGTCAGCTGAAGCAGAGTGGAATGGCAAGTGTCAACAATTTCGTCTTTTTCACACTACTTTGAATCCTAATTTTTTTGTTTTTCTATTCAAAAGGTATAAAAATCTGTACATTAGAAAAATGCTTTAGGCTATAAAATTAATTTTAGGATTTAAATTGATCAAGGATTCCAAAGTGTACATTTTGATGAACTAAAATCTTTCAACATTTTTGTAATGAATTTAAATGAAAGTCTTGAAAGCATTCCACATCCACTATTAGAAGAGCATTCTACAATTAGAATGAAAGTTTTTTTCATTTTCTTTAGTTTGTGGAAAAGTAGAGATTTTAAGAAATATTTGGTTCAATACATTCTAGCAGAATTAGAGCAAAAATATAGCTTTGACCAGGAAATAATATTAACAAAATAATTCATGGCTAAAACTGCCAGAATTGAATTGACTAAATGACACTGTAAGACAAAAATACCAACCGGTGGATATAAGACCATGAGTATGTACACAACTATTGACAAAGGTGCAGCTCTTGCAATATATGCAGCCAATCATATTTAATTACATCATATTCACTATTACAAAATTTAAACACATTGCTAAACATTTCAAAGCATCAAGTGTAGTCAATAAGATTAAGTTTCTTAAGAACTTGAAAATTCTTAAACCTATTATTTAATGTTTTAATCTAAAAATAATAGCATTCCTGTATTTATGATCAGCTTAAATATATCTTAACAATCTTAATCATATTGACCGCACACATTGCATTAATTTTATTGTCTTCAGCTCAGCTATGTTAATGAAGGTCGTTCACCCTCTGAAGTTGTTTTTATTAATGACGAAAAACAAAACTATTTCAGCATAAAAGGAAATATTTGTCTGTATCTGTGATTTGAAATTATGTTCAACATTGGTTAGATCAACAATAACACAAGTGAGGTGAGCGATGTTATTTCAATGTGGGTTGCCTCACTTGTGTTATTGTCAATCTAATTATCCATATTCAAGCGTTTTAGGTGAAATGGTTTGAAAGATTGATTTAGCAAAATGTTTAGATTTGTATTTAAAGTTTTAAATTTATTTTCAATTTAAATTTAATAACTTCAACAATTGAATAAGGATTTCTTTTAATTTTAGGAATATTATAAATTGTATAAATTTAGTAATCATCTATTGTAAAAAATCTTAAATTTTATATTATGACTAACAATTTTTACAAAAAAGTGAAGAGTGAAAAAATAAACTACATATTTAACAAAATATTCAAACTTATTAGCATAATTTTTCACCATAAATGTGAAAGGTTTTTTGCAACTGCTATTCTCCGTGATTCAGAGCTCGCACTACAAACTACATGAACATACTGATATAGTTCTAGGAGTGATCTCTGAACAGCCACGGAAACGCACCTTCACACTTACGCCCGAAAAATACAAACTAGTATTCACAATAATATGAATTATCATTTGCACAAATTTAACGAATATTTTACAGATTTATTTTATTTTTCACATTATTTCACGAAATTCAAGTAGAACAAAATAGTTGCACTAAAATTTTCTTTGTCTGAAAGTTTTTCACATCAAGAAAGTCAAATTCCAACAGGTTTATTGGTCTCCAACTCAAAACAAGTTGAGTTCTCAACTTTTCTAAAATGTAATTAGAATAAAAAATATTTGAATTACAGATGACGACAGCCTTTGTTCATTTTAAGTAGGTGGCGCCACCTTCACACAGTTACGGAAAATATTATTTATGGCCGAAAACTTTAAATACAACTTGAACGTCGTTAATTAATCAATTAATCAATCAATCAATCAATCAATCAATCAATCAATCAAGTAATCAATCAATCAATCAATTAATTAAGTAAGTGAGTAATTAATCAAAATATGTATTTTGGAAATATAAAAGATAAGAATTTAATTTTATTTCTATTTAAAAATAGATCTCAAGTAGAGCATAACTCTCGGATAATTTATTGAATTATTGGAACCGAGGTTGGAAATAATGTTGAAGGAGAAATTCATTTGCACAAGCTCACCAAGACCTATAAAGCGACTAAATTGTCTCGTCAATGAAAAAATTGGTCACATCACCAGATGAAACTACTTCATGATCTGTCGAATGTTTTGAGCATTTCATTCAAGATAATATTTCCCATTTAAAATCGATTTTAATGATACCAAATAAATTTAAAATCGATTTTAATGATACCAAATATAGTTTAAAAAAAATTAAAATGATACCAAATAAATTTAAAACCAATTTGAATGATACCAAATAAAGTTAAAAAAGATTAAAATGATACCAAATAGTTAAAAAAATGACACTACTTGCATATATACATTAAAAATATTTTTACAAATCAATAGCAATTCAAATGGTGAATAAAATTAACATTCTTATAACTAATCTGAATATTTTTTTACCTAAAAATAATAACATTTCCTGCATTTAATATACAAAACAGTTTAAATACAATCAAATAAATAACTTTAAAATAGCGAAGCATCTTAACCCAGTTGACTGCATACAACAATTTAGGAATTTATTGTGATCAGCTCTTGTAATGAATTATAAAACTGTCGTTTCAAAATAAAACCTTGAAAAAAAGCTCAAAATAAAATGAATACTTCAACCATTGCTTGTAACACCGGTGATACAAATGTCTAATGGCCTATTCCATCTTAGGTAAAACCAGTGATACAAATGTTTTTAATAATTTATACAGGCAAATATTTTCCTGTATGAATTATTAAAAACAAACTAACTTAGTTTGTAACACTGGTGTTACATAAGATGGAATAAGCTATTAAATATGTGTATCACCGGTGTTAAAAAACGGTTAAAATGTTAACAAGATTAAAATTTCAAGTTCCATAAAATGGTGTTTGGTACTTCCACCAAAGAATAAGAAAGCCAACTTGAAAATAATCAAACAAATGACAGCAATGACAATATTTTTTCATTTTTCATCGATGTTCTAAATGAAAAATTGAACATTGCAACCAAAAACCATGGAGGCATTGATTCTCAAGTCTTGCATTGTAATTCGGACTGCAAGTGTGCAAAAAAACATTTGAAAATCTGGTTCAAAATTAGCTTTATTTCTCTTTTGGTCAAATTGTTAAGGCTTCATTTAGCAAATGGTATATTTTTAAGCAGGGTCATTTCATTTCCTGATCTAAAAAACTTAAACATTGTGTTACCAAACTAAAATAAATACTACAAATGAGTGATTTACATTTAATAGGATATAGTCGCCATAAGAATATAAACAATAAACATTAATCTACAACCTAGAACTAGAATGTGTTAGGACGTTTCCACATATACAGTTTTATTCACAATATAATGTAACATTGAGCCTATTTAATCGATATAAAAATGGTGAAAAAACTCTTTAAATGGTTTGGACTTTGGAATAAATTTGTAACTTGGTTTTAAATTTTATTTAAATAATTGGAAAATCTTTTTCAAAATGAATGGAAGTAATAATTGAAAATTAAAATAATAAAGTGGTTATCTATATAGATTATATTTTTTAAAAATTATCATTTAATAATAATAAGCAAAAGCAAGAACACATTGTACTTACTTTTGAATTACTGTAACAAACAAGACAATAGAAAATTTAAATTTATCTCTAACAATAAATTCCTAGATATTAAATGTTTTATAACTTCTTTATTGCTTTTAGGCTACAAAATATTTGCATTTTTTGAAGATAAGTGGAACAAAGGTCAAAGCCTTAAGGTTATTGTCGATTAAATTCGTTTCAAGAGTGAATGATTTTGAGAATTTATTCTTGTTTTGGACGTTCCTTAAGACTGGGCACGAGCTTCGCAGTTAGATTTTAAGCGCTCGACAAATCGGTTTTTGTCACTTTCTAAAAATCAATCTGAAATTTTTGAAAAATATTTTAGAAATATGAAAGATGTCAACCCTTTACTGCCCACAGTGATTTGTAAATCCCAATGTGTTTAGGTCCTTATGAAAATATTTATTCAGGTATTAAACAGTTACGAACAATCACATATTTATTAAATTATAATCTTTCATCAATAGTAATCAGTGGTCTACGTTAATCTTTATAGAAATTCAAAAGTGTTTGCTAATAGGACTAACATCCTGAAAAGCGTAAGCATTTTACAAATTATTAATCCAATTTAAGGATAAGCTGCATTTGTATTGCCCTAGAAGCCACATCCTCATCATAGAGAAAAATCTTGAGCGGAATTTCGAATTTACATAAAAACTGGAATTTTATAAAAAAAACAACTTGTAGCTATGTTCAAACCAATATTAATAAAGTACTGAAGCTAGCTTCTAAAAAAATATTTTTCAGTTGAAAGTAATATTAACAAAGTAAATTTAAGCATCATTTGTAATCTTAGATCAAATTTTTATTTGACTAAATACATGAACTTGTCCGAATCATGTAGCAAAGTACTATTCAAAGGTAAAAATGTAATTATACCAAAATAAATGTTTCTATTATATAATTTAGTGTACTCAAATTCTTAGAAAAATAAAACATTCACAATACTTTGGTTTTTTTTATTCCTCATTAACTTTAAATGTAATTGTTGCAACTTTCCAAAACGTTGAAAATATTGGCAAAAGTAATGTATTGTGGACCTTTAAATAATAATCCTGGATAATTTTATTACATGACAAATTATTTGTTTGTCAACACAACCCAATGAAGATGTTTAAAAAGTAGTATTATCCAAACATGAAACTATGCATTGAATAGTCTTGACGTTTAAGCACTGTGTAGATCGTACGAGACATCTTTTTCCTAACCTCTGTTACAATTCCAAACAATAATGCATGATGCACCACATTTGTACTTCCTACAGATCCTTCGTATGGTCTAATATATTATATTACCATATGGTCGCAAGATGTATTGTATATTTGCAGGTTTTGGCCAACACCTCAATATTTGTATTGAATGCAAGATCTCATCAATGTTATCTATAAAGCAACTGATTTAGCTTAGTTACAAGTCCTGCAACATTTGTCTCAATGAGATATTCATTAATATTGGTTAAAATTTGGTTTTAATTTGGTGCACTAAATTTGTTATAAAAAAATTGATAAAACTAAAATCACAACCACCAGCTAAAATGACTACTTGTTTAAAATAAGAACCTTTCAATAAATCAATGTTCCAGATACAAAATGTTATAATAAAAACAATTTAAACCACGCAGAAGATTTTTACAGAACTATCCAGGCCAACAATATTTCTAGTATAATAAATAATCATAAACTTAATATTAATATGAACTGAGAGTTAAAAACAACAATGGCGAGAGAATCAACGTTTCAACGTAGAACTAAAGAGAAAACTTTCACCTAATCGGACAACTAAAAACGTTTTGAACACAAGACTAAAAATCATTACTCATTTCCAAGGTACTGATTTTCAGCATAAATTAGTCCATGTACAAAATATATGTTTTTCATTAATAAAAATGGAAATAACTGAGATATTGTTTTGGTAATAGGTGGAATAAGACTGCTTTTATAGAAATCAATGAGAAATTATCCAAAAATGTAAATTCAAGTTGAGTAAAAACATTTCTGAAGTTAAGGATATTTTGTCAATCGACTGATTTATGCTGATTATAAGCACCTTGCTCATTTCAATTCAGGTACAGTTAATCCATTTCAATGTTTGTTTTTGATCAATTTAACTTGAATGTTAATTCATCTGTATTAATCAAAGAAATATCAACTAATTGGCTTCGAATAACCATTGGTTATTGAAGAATTTAATATATATCTATCTAGAAATACTTCATGGAAGAAATTTTCATCTAGCAATATATTTTTCCTTAGTAGTAAATGAACCAAAAAGATGGTCTAAGTTTTACTATGTAATTAGAATTGACTGATCTTTGCATCAAAGACAAAACTAAAGACTATTCATTTGACAAACATTTTAAAACAGTACTAATGAGAATTAAAATATTTTCTAATATATCTCTAAAACGTAAAAAATTAAAATATCTAAAGAACTGTAATGCTGAAGTTAATTTAAATAAAGACTTAAAAACAAAATGCTTTAAAATATTTCAAGATTAATTGTGAAAAAATTGTACTTATGTTTTTAGCTGGAAAAGTGAATAATGATGAAATATTCATTACTTTAAAGAGAATTAAATGTTTCAATTTAAGTCAACTCGATTTTACTGTTCAAGGTTAACATTTTTAAATAAAAATATTTGCAACTACTTCTCGAATTTCCTGCTGAAAAGAAACATTCTTTTGTGTTCACGAAGGTGCTTCAACACCCAGACGTGTGCAATGAGAGCTGTTGGTGTGATCAAATCTATTCAAATATTTTGTTTAAAAAATAACAAATGATTCTACTAATGTAATTTGTTTCTCATTTTTCATTAAATGTTGAAATATTTTCAAGTTTCTCTCATCATAAAAACATTTTTCAAAGTAAAAAAAAAAATGTTAGACTTCGTATTTCAAATGTAATTCTAAAGTAGAAGAAAAAATGAGACAATTTATTTTATATAGCAACAGAACAAAGGTCATTGTTACCATAATTATATGTGTTGAGAGGTTTACATGGTAAAAACAATTTTACAATTCTTAAATTTGTACAAACTTTTCAAGTAATATATTTTTAAATGAAAAAGAAAAGATCTGCCGCAGAAAAAATGTCAATGTTCAGAATTTGTTCTACTCTATAAAATGTGATGTTCACAATTTGTTCTACTCTAGAAAACGTAATGTTCAGAATTTGTTCTACTCTAGAATGACACTTTGAAGACCAAGTGTAAGGTTTCTTAAATGCAAAACACCCTTTAACTACTGATCCACGATCGTTCATCCATGTAAAAGTACTTTCAATAATTGAGCACATTCAGAAAGTAAAGAAATTTTATACATTATTCAGTGACACAAATTGACCATTGGATTTATTCTCACAAAACCAAATTTTAAGATATCTCCCAGTAAAAGTAAAATTTTAATCAACATTTCGTGATTAAAAAAGTATTCAAAATGTCAATGATTAAAAATTTTTTTACAAAGAAGTTCTCAAGCAATGGTTTTATGAAGATGCAGCCAAATGAGTCAATTCAAGTGACATCACACTGGTCAGTGCCACAAGAAAATGACTGAAATTGAGAAAAAATACTTGTTTGGGTCAATGTTATTTCTGAGGTAGATTCCCTATCAGTGGAATTATAATATGAATGTTTTGTTCGTTCTCAAAGTTCAGAGAAAATAATTTATCTACATAGCAATATTCTTTTAGGTGAAGATCAAGCACATGATGCATACAATTGGATTGTTTTACCCCAGTAATAACGTTTCAAGCATATCAATAAAAATTCAATATATCAAGTATTATAAAAGAACAAAAACAATTATGGTTAGTATTTAAAATTTCTACTTTGCAAGATTAATTTAAAATAATGAAACATTGAGTTTTAAACAATCATAATGATAATAGCAATTTGAAAAAAATTGCAGAATAACTAGTTTGTTCAAAAGCTCAATTTCCGTCAAATTCATGGAAAGAGAAATTTAAAAAAACGTTTCATTTATAGTTAAAATAATTCTATAAATAAAGTTTTAGTAATAAATAATTTCTAGAACTACTTAATAACTTAATAAAATATAATTAAAGAATTTAGAATACTTGCAATAACATGTGAAACCAAACAACTTACAACACAAATTAAGTCGAGATATAAATGAATACAGAAAGTTCACTAAATAATATTAATAATGATAATAATACTATTAATAATGATATCAATAATAATAATATTAATAACAACAATACTATCAATAAGAATAATAATAATAATAATGCTAATGAATTTACAAGAAGTTGAAAAACAAATGTTTGACATCGATTTTGAATTTCTTTCCGTTGCTTGGAACGGTATGGCCGAAGTTAGACGAGGAAAGGATTCTCCTCGACATTACTCGGCAGTCCCCAGACACCATTGTTGGGGACCACCGGAGTCGGAGACGTCCCACCGAGGACCTGGGTCCGCATCTGGTTCATTGAGGGCTTTGGGACCTGTTGGGCCTGGAACGGGTTTTGCGTGGTTGCGGTGGCGGCAGCAGCAGCAACGCCGGCAAAGGGATTTGGACCTGCAAAAGATTGCGGAACATTTTGGGACTCGATCCCGGGGTTGGCAAATGGATTGTAACTATTATTACTGTTGCTATTGTTGTTGTTGTTGTTGATGTTGTTGTTCAGGTTGAGGAGGTTATTATTGTTGGTCATTATGTTGTTGTTGATGGTCGAGGTTGCAGAAAGACCTGTTGGAAAGAAGAAGAAAACGTGCAGTCTAATAAGCTATTGCTAAAGTGACACACAACCCTCACTGTATCAAATATAAAAGCATTTCATCATGCAAAAATGTCAACATAATCTAGATATATTATTCAAAATATGATCTATCATTTCAAACATTCAAAAAATCTTAAAACAAACTAATTAAATGTACATGAAAAGCCTATTTATAAAAAATTAAAAAAAAACACAAGTGCTAAAACATAAAATAAAAG
The DNA here is from genome assembly GCA_031471125.1 of Archaeomysis grebnitzkii. NCBI lineage: Eukaryota > Metazoa > Arthropoda > Malacostraca > Mysida > Mysidae > Archaeomysis > Archaeomysis grebnitzkii. The sequence continues at coordinate 2,213 of JARUHE010166281.1, read as the reverse complement.
TGCTTAAATGTTTATTTTAAATTAAGACGGTGCAATTAAATATTAAATCACAGTTGAATGAAACTAATTTAATACTCTAAGAAAAATGTTTTAAAAATTTAAATTAAAAGTGAAGTTGATGCTGAAAAAGTATTTTAAGAATAAATACGATCGTTACGGAGATGTAATTTACTGCCGAGCTGAATTCATCACACAGAAACAAGACAAAATAAATCCTTTTTTTATAATTTATTCAACAAGAATATTTTATCTAACAAGTCAGGTTGGTAGCATCAATTTATTTAAGAGGATCTTGCATCAACAGAAATAAGAAGGGAGTAAAATATGTGATTTATCATTGGGTTTACATCAAGATGCACATTTACAAGAATAAAAAATTACTTAGCATTCAAAAAACATTTAACGGAATTTTTTAACTTTACTTATTTGAAACCCCAGTGCAGCAAATCTGTGGGCAAATTGCGACAATTATTTCGTATGATAATGTTTAACCTGATGAAGAACAAAGATACGTTAATGACTACTCGACTTTGACTGATACGTTACATTCTCGACCACTTTTGTTTTGAATCAGATTTTTTCAAGTTAGAATCGTATCACTATTTCAATGTTGTATCGTGACTGGTTAAAAACACATCCTATTTTGGTTAAATAATTGTTTGTATTAATACTTATAATTATAGATATATACATATATAATTATAAATATTAATACAACAACAAATAGAATGTGTTTAACCTGTCACAATACAATATTGAAATATGTGATTTAATTTTTATTTATATAAGTTGATTCAAACCCAATAAAGGTTGGTCGAGAACATTACTATAGAGTAAACATACAATAGACTAACTCTGATTAAAGACAGTTTAGGCGAAATCCAAACTATTTTTATGATGAAATAAGTTTTAAATAATTTAATTGAAAAAAATATTCACATAATCGTAGACTTTGAAAACATAAATTATATAGCAGTGGATAAATCAGAAATATTAACATAAAAGTTGTCAATATTAATTTACATAAAACACTTCTAATAATTTGGCAGGTCTTTGAAGAAATTGGCAAAAAACATCCTGCACTTGCTTTAGAAATATAATTTTTCAATACATAGTCTACTGGGCTATTTAAAGTTTGTTGTTCATGACAAAATTGATTGTATTTCCTACTCATTTGAGTAAAAAATTTGGAGAAGGAAAAGCCAGTGTTTTCTCCCACTAAACTCAAAACTAAGTAATTCTGATCATATGAATAAACATCAAGGACAACCTTGTTAATTTATACATAACACAACATGAAAATTGCATCTATAGATGGATTTATATTACTCCATATTAGTGAATGCTTTGGGTGATTGAACCTAATTATTGATTCACCAAACAACATATGATGACTGGCAAATGTATAAGATCTATGAAACATAACAAATATTTGTGATGTTCAATCTTCGATAAGCTGTTTTCTAGAGATAAAAATATGTTCAAACAAAATCAAAACCTTTCTATTCTACTCGACCCCTTAACATTAATTAATATTGTTGCAGAGTATGCAAGATGTTTATTTTAGATGATGCATAACTTAAGGAGATATTACGGATACTTTTAACATTACTCGATGCATTGGATGTAATTTCTAGAGTCAAAAAGAAAGGAAAGGTTGATGAGATATCTTTGAATGTTCCATGCAAAAAGAAATCTAACCTAATCTATGGCATCTTACTATAAACTAATGTAATAAAACCACAAAAATAAATAAATGTCATTTCACATCTATCTCGTGCATTCTCAACTCTTAATTTAGTGCTATACAACATGGCCGAGAAGGTAAGATAAAATGTGTGGAAAAGCGACATAATCTCACAGACTATTTCAATAGATAAATATTCGACAAGAAATCCAAAAATTAGATGATATGAATTCAAGATAGCAAGATATTGAATTTCAAACAAGTGAAGCAGCATTTGAATTGATGGAGCCCCAATTTTGACTTGGATTTTATTGTTGAAACTATAAATTTAATATTTTTAAAAATTTCAAAAGAGTAAAGCACTAAGACCATTAATAATGTTTAAATAAACACCAAATTAAAGCCTACTTAATAATGAAAGAAGAAGACCATAACAGCTTGGTCTCATTATTTTTTTATTTATTTATCATTTGGTCCCAATGAACCAGGCTATGGGTGCAATGCACATTCACCGCCGGTTGCCAAC
>JARUHE010166060.1:0-13968 GCA_031471125.1 Archaeomysis grebnitzkii | reverse complement strand
ATTATCCATGTGACGTCACAGGATAAAAAAGATGCGCGTAGAAAACCTATGCGTCTACCTGGTGTTATTATACCATGCATTTTCCTACGTGTTATCCATATTTTTTCAATTTAAAACTTATCAATTTTCAAATGGTATCACAACGACTTAAAAACACATCGTTATTCGCCATGTTTCAAGTACATTTCAGTACTAAGCAATGTTTGAACCAAAAACTGTGACAGGTTGTCTGAATTTTCAATCAAATTTTTTTAAGTGAATGGACTTTCCTGAAATAAGAGCTACCATTTTTATATTACAAATGGCCAGTATACATTTTTAATGAATGGTTTATTGTTTAAAACTAAATAACATTTTTTACGGGTAGGCTATATAAACAATGTCACCTGTTTTATAGTAATTTATAAACAGGATGCGTTTTTTCTTCAAGAAATATAAACCAAATTCAAGATAGTAATTTTTAAAACAAACCTCTACTATACTATTTTATTTATTTATGGTCTCCTTTCGCATGATTGACCAAAATGTTACCAAAAACACTTATTAACGGTTTTGATTGAATCAACGTTGAACAAAGATATAATCTGTCACGATACCCTATTAAAATAGGAATACAATTTAAATTAAAAAAAAAGATTATTTTTTTAAAAAAGTTTGTCGAGAATAAGCCATTAGTTTCACAAAGTTAAAATTAAGTTCAAGATAAAATTACGATCTCTAATGTTCAGAATTTGATTTAAATATTAATTGTTCATGAAGAACATTTTTATTCACTTGGACGATTAGGTGAAGGTTTCAAACTGCTGGTCCCCACTCTCAAAAGATGCCAAAGACTTTGAAGAAATTTTTCACAACAACGTTCTGGTTGAACCAAAAAACAAATGCAGTAAACATTTCTAAACAAAATACATGCATGCATGGTTAAATTAATTCTTGTTAGTGAATGTTTTCGTGTTTACTTTTATTTTTAATCTTTCATAACAATTCTTACTTCCATTTGATCCAATTAATTTTGAGAATTTTCTTATAAAGTTGTGTTGGATTCGTGTATATGTTAGGCCAAACCTGTTACTGCATGCATATTTTCTTTAATATCACGGGGCAGATGATTTATATTGCCCACAGTTCACAATTCAAAAACTATACAATTGTGGTACCATCAAAGGTAAAAGGCACGGGATGGAACTAGAGTTTGCGCCATAAGACCACTTTATTTAGTGTCAAGGTATGAAACTACTCTCAGACTGTACTGATGTCGAGCAGCACAGTCAAACTAGTCAGCACTCCCGGGTAAGGTAGTTAATGTAGTCAAGAGAGTACAGGATAGTGGTTACTAATCCGCCCTTGTGCCACAATAAGCTTACCCAACCTATCGCTGATGGAGGTGGCTATTCATGGGATCCAGTTTTTGGTGACTTGGAAATTGAACCAACGACTATCATTACAACCAGTTAAAGAATATGTGTTGTTTCAGATGTATACAGCACAAGAGATACTTCAGTAAATGGCTTTGTTTAGGTTGACAACATTTTAAGAATATCCAGTTAGCATGTTTGTTGAAAAATAGAAAAAAAATGTCATAAAAATAAAATTAGAATAAAACAAATAATGCCAAAGGCTGTCTTTTTGTTTCCAGGGGATGACAGTAAAGGCCCAAAAAAGATAGGTTTTCACAAACAAACTTTAATTTGTAAAATAAAAGTGATATTAAAGATGACTTTCTATCTCCAGTTAATACATTTGTATTTTTTTCAACGTTTTTAATGTTTTAGAAATAAATTTTACAAATAAAGTATTTTAGTAACCTAATTAAAAAAACAGATGGTATTGGTACTTCAACCCCAATGCTCCAGGATTGGGATTAACTATGCCAAGCTATTGTAACCATCCTCTGCGCCTCCACATAATTTTCAGATTCATTTTGTTGAGGCGCTTAAGCAACATTTTCTTTGACTCTAACTCCTGAAGGGAAAAAATATTTGCACACAAGGGTTATAAATTACTTTCATTTTTCTTCTTTTAGTTGATAAAATTTGAAGGAAAATTAAAAAAATATAATTATGTTTTTACTAGCAATTACAAATAACGTATTTACACAATATTTATTATATACAAAATGTTCTAAAAACAATTTTTTATTTTACAAATTGTACAAGTTAAAAATATCTAATTGTCAAGTACAAAATTCATTTTATTAACAGTAATAACAAAGTTTGAATTTCATTTGAAGCCTAGACTTAAGAAATATTAATAAGTTTAAATACAATTAATGTTACCAAACTGTTTGGAAAGCTAATTAATGAATTTATTATTACATTAATTAATGTGTTCATTATTTAAGAAAAATATCAATTATTAGGATTAGCTTAAAGGTTTATTTTACAATTTTATTTCATTTATTCATTTTAATTTTAGAATTAGTAAAATAATTAATTAAAAACATTAATTAAATAAATTTTACAAACGACCTACATTTCAAATCAAATTTACATGAAATTTTTGATAAGGTTATTATTTTGTTGAAAACTGTTTTTAATTTATAAACTTACTTAAACATTGTTAAAATAGTTTGAACTTTTAAATACTTCGTTTAAAATGTTTTTGTATATTTTAAAGATTTAGTTGAAATGGAATAAAAATAAGAATTTAAATAAATTTAAAGTTTTCAAAAGAAATGCAGTTTTAGCATCACACTTAAAGATTTTTTATAGTTAGTTGAATTTCTTCAAAACTTACAACTAAAATTAAAATATTTAAGTATCATCAATTATTTGAGACCAATTAAACTTACATTTGGTTCTAGAAATAAAACATTTACACGAAAAACTTAGTATTTAACTATCAAAGCACATTCTTAGGTGAAAATTTTTTATAAAACAAACCCTTAAAGAAATTTGTAACAAGATCACATAAGTTTAGTTACTTTTATAAACCAATTCATTTATATTTACAGTTGGTTTATACATTTCTCAAAAAATATTAGTTACCAAATATAGAATAAATAGTTTAGTTTAAATTTAAAAACATTAAAATAGCAAAAAAATTAACCTAAATTAAGAATTTAAATAACATTTAAACAAAATTAATTTTATTTTTGAAGTATTTTTTTACATATTCAAATATTATAATAAAACAAGTTTTTATTTTTATTTTCACCTGGATTCAATATTTGGAATTTTTCGATGGATCTATTGAACACAGAACGAATGATATTTCATTCAAGTATTAATTATCTTATGTTTATCTTTTCAATTAAACTCTAATAATGCAATCCATAGAATATCAAAATGACCTTTTCATTTCAAATTAGCGAAAAAACGTCTGAAATTGGTTCTTATTAATAATTTAACTAAGTGAAAATAGTTATTTATGAAGTTTAAATAAAGCTGAACTTTATTTTCAAATTCTTTTTTAAAAAAGTTTATGTTTAACATTTTAATTAGATTAAATTTAAATCAATTCAATTATGATTATTTTTAATATATCAAGATTTCAACTGTAAAAAACTGAATAAATAAAGTGAACCCAGAGACAAAATTGTATACATATTCAAGTTTATTAAAAAAAATATATATTTATGCAAGAGATAATTCAAACTTTTAACAAAAATAAAACTATGACAAATAAAATAAATTAATAAATTTAATGTGAAATCAACAAACTTTAGGCGCATAATGCCTAAAGGCACTCGCAAGGTGCAAATGTTCACGCGAGTTCATTCGGGTGAGATTCTGGAAGGCACTGGACTCGACCTGGTAGGCAAGGCTCGACGATGGGAATCTTCGGCTAGGCTCGAAAGAAGTTAATCCTCCTTGGTAGAGTCTTGAGTTGAAGTAGTCAAAAGAGTGGCTTTGGAGAGGGTCACCCGTCGGTGTTGCAGAGTAGGGAGTTTGCATTAAGGATTGGTCTGATCGCGGATGGACAGGTTTCCTTTGAGGAACAGGTGCTATTAACCGATGGGAAATTTCGTTGAGAGGGGAGACACCGTTGAGAGGGGAAATTTCGAGTGGAGAGGCTCCGTTGAGAGTGGAGGCTCCGTTGAGAGGTGAAATTTCGTTGAGAAGGGAGGCTCCGCTGAGAGGAGAAGCTCCGTTGAGAGGAGAAGCTCCGTTGAGAGGAGAAGCTCCGTTGAGAGGAGAAGCTCCGTTGAGGGAAGACGTCTCGTTACCTTTATTCACTTCTTCCGCCATAAGAGAGTTGATCGTGAAAAGTGAAAACGGTTTCTTTGGCTTCTTTGCATCACTTTCTGCGAGTTTTTCGATGGTGAACTCTTGTCGCGCTTTGGTCAGTTTGGACATTTTTCTTGGGGGCGACTTTTCACCCAAGTCGCACAAATTATTTCGCATTTCGTGACTGTTGTTGATGTTGATGCTGTTCATATTATTGATGCCGTTGATGTTGTTGATGTCATTGTCATTGTTGATGGTTATATGCCTTGCATGGCTTTGGCTGTAATTGTATACATCAGCTGGATAAATATTTTGGGGAACATCATTTTGATAATACAATTGGTTGTACTGCAAGTTCGGTTGTACTTTACTTGGTTGTAAATTGTAGTTGTAGTACATTGATGTGTCGTACAGCTGTGGTTGAGGCACTAAATCATGAAAATTCATCCGCTTTTGATAACTGTCGATTAAATCTTTGTCTTCCTTAGAAAGTTTGAACCTTTTTCTTCTGCGAAGTAAACTTCCGTTCTCAAACATGTTTAATGCATTCTCGTGAAGAGCCCAATATGACCCTTTGCCAGGCATTTTTTCGTCTTTTCCCACTTTGATGAAACAATCATTGAAAGACAAGTTGTGCCTCAGGGAGTTCTGCCATTTGGTTGTATTCTTGCGATAGTATGGGAAGTTGGTCATGATGAAGTTGTAAATCTCGGATAAGGTGCACTTGTGGAGAGGACTTTGCATGATTGCCAATGCAGTCAAGGATATGTAAGAATATGGAGGCTTGTCACTGTTGGCTTCTTTGGATGGTCTCGGCATTTTGAAAAAAAATAATTTAAAGTTCAGAAAAAAATTCTTAATCAAACAAATTTCACTAAAACAAGTTTCAATTTTTCAGGATCACTTGTGTAGCTACCGAACATCAGCTTTGGTTTGAAGTGCTTCCAGGGGGAAGGGTCTAAGTAAACTTCCTACAGCAAAAGAGGCTGACCTTATCACCCAAAGGACAGCCAATCAGAAGAAGGCAAACAAGTGTTTAGGTGCTAATTGGTGGAGAGGTAATGAAGGAAAGAATTTCCACACCTTTATTGGTGTTTCAAAACGAAGAGGTAATTTGGGATCCCATGTCTCACCTCACGCTGTGAACTATTGTTTATTTTTCTGTGGTAATATCATTCGAGTCTTTGGACACTTGGGTTAATTTCGCTTCAACAATGGCTTGATTACTTAAACTCTAAAAAATTTGATTATTCTTTATTAGTTTTAATCTTTTAAAGATGATTTATGATTTACGCACGCGGTGGTCCTAAAAACATCGTTTAAATAATTACCAACAACTTTTTTTTAATAATTTCGTTTAATCACCTTAGCTGTTAAGAACAAAAACAAAAAACATTTTTTATTAGTATTAAAATAAATATATCATCTGAAATAATATATAAAATAATATATAAAAATAATATGTATATATATATATGAAAATAAATATATCATCTGAAACTTAAAGTTTAATTCATAATATAGTATTCTTAAATCTATTAAACATACTTTGCTAAATAAAAAAAATAATAAAAAATGTCTCAAAAATTAATTCATGAAAAACAAAAAAGTAAATACTTTAAAATTATAATAAAGGAAAAATATAAATCAAAATTTATTCATATATACCTTTTTGGTTCAAAATTAGTTCACTGAAAACATTTGCCATCATTAAATTGACAAACCTTTGTTAATAGTGCATAATTTTTTGTTGATTCAACCAACATTGATACAATGGGACATTATTTTGATTGAATCACAAGAAAGTTTATTGAATCAACAAAAAAGTATGCACTGTTAACTAAGGTTAGTCAATTTGATGATGACAATGTTTTCAGTGTTTATTGAATTTAAGTTGTATTTGTTTAATACCAAACTTAAGACTAAATTAAGATACAATTCAATTTGTTCAAGAACATTTTGAAAAGAAAAGTATAAATTTGATCAAAAATATAGACATTTATATAAATAAAACTTTAGAAGTTTTGTAGTTTGAAGTTTAAAATAAAAATACATTTTTTTCGTGGAGTAATAAATGAAAATACTGTATATTTAATTATTCAACTTTCGGTGAAACTATTTATTTTTTACTTTGATTTATGGAATCATTTAGGTTTAGATAAAATGATAAATATTTCTTTATCTTTCATTTATCTTTTATCTATCTTTTATCTCTTACTTTGGTTTATGTAATCATTTAGGTTTAGATATAATTTGAATAATTTATTTATATTTTATTTTTATTTATGTAATCATTTATGTTTAGATAAAATGTTAAATCATTTGTAAATCAAACAAACTGTTAAAACACTAAAACAATTAGATAATATACAAATACAAACTTATTTTAACACTATGATAAAAGTTTCATATTATCAAACTTTAGATTCTTCAATACTCTTTTGTTTAAATAATAAGAGACAAGATGTTTAAAACATTGATAAAGAAAAGTTAATTTTACATTAATTATATATGACTTTAGCAATAAATAAATATAAAAATAAAGAAAAAGTTATTATAGCAAAGCAATATAGTTTGAACAATAAATTCAAGTTTATTAAGGTACTGTAGCTATAATTAATATAGGGAAGACCAATACTATAGTCTAATGATTTAAGAAAAATTTAACTAATCGACAAATAAAATGTTTTATAAAAATAAAATTACCATATTCGTTCTCTATTATCTTTATTACTTAATAGTTATTAGTGTTGTTTTTTATTGTTTAGGATGCCAAGATAAGTTGCAAAAGCATAACACAAATTTACTATATATTGAACGAAGTTTAGTTGCACACTCTTTCAAAAAAAACTAAAAGTTTACTAAAACTTAGAGAAATTTCTCTCATTTCAAATAGAATTCACTCTATGAGCTTCAGATGTTTTGCCTAATGATTATAAGAATTTTATATATAGATAAAAGTGTAGATATAGTTGGATATAATTAAAAATAAATTCAGTTCATCCAATTTAAAATATATTTTTAATTACGAAAAAACTAAAATATGGCGATACACAAAAATCTAAACAATCATAAGAAATGTTTACCTACGAAAGTTGTAATACATCACCAAACACACATCTTAAATAAGAAATATATTAAACATACATAAAGTATAGGAGAAAATATTAAACATTTAAAAATAATTTCCTATTTTATAGTCTGAGTTTCAAACATATTTCACTTCCTCTCCGCTTTTTCCTTATTCATGGTCGCTATTTATGGCGAGTCTCATCCAATTTCTCCTATTGCACTCCTCATATTATTAAACATATGTTTGTAAGTATATTCATTGCACTCTTCATATTGTTAAACATATGTGTGTAAGTATATTCATTGCACTCTTCATATTGTTAAACATATGTGTGTAAGTATATATTAAACATATATTAAACATATTAAAAATATATGTAAAAGTATATATTAACAAAAACATAACCTTAGTGTCAAGATGAACCAGAACAACCTTTCAACAACTTTACAGTATTTATATTGACAATATCAAAACGTTTCAAAATAATATTTTATTCATGTTCTTATGAAAAACACAATATTTGAAGAAAACATCAACACTGATGCATGCTAGTTAATTAGACTCCCTAAATTTATTTCCATATATTCCTGAAGTCTCTTAAAATTACGTATGTCCTGTAAATGAGTTCCATAAGAAATGAACAAAAAATTAAAATGAAGTTTTTTTAAAATGTCAAAAACAAAACTTTTGTTTCAATAGCAAAAATCATATTTGAGAAAATTCAAGTTCTAAGAAACTTGTTTAGGATTGGTTGCATGGAATTAGTGTATTTTTTTATTTGATATACGAGCTCTGTAAAATCGGAAACTATAAATCATAAATTTCTGAAAATTTAAGTTCAACAAAAAATCATTTAATATTTGTTGCATGGAATTAACGTTAAGATTTTTATTAGACAAAAATTCCGTAAAATCAAAAACCAAATTTTTCCAGCCACAGCTTAATAATAATGAAATATTAACACAATAAAAAGTTAAAATTAAACATTAAATATAAAATAAAACTATCTTCCGAAAAAAAACAGTAGTAGGTTAGATAGCGAGTCGTAAGATACTTTTATTTAAGCGTAACTGTATTCATCCATAGTAGGATGATAAACTGTTAACTGCGATGTTATAAAAGTTGATGACCAGATAATATTGAAAACATTACTCACAAAAATTTCTACATACATTAGAAATCAAACTCTTAAAAAACACTGATTTTTTGTGTAATAAAATATAAAACATTTCTGGAAATCAAAACTTCTTCAAAAGTTTGTTTGGATATTATGAATCCCAAATTCAAGTTGCTCTTTGTTTTATTTTTAGCAACAAGTGATGACTCTTTTATTATATTAAAGAAAATTTTCTATAAAATGATTTCAGCCGCTGTGTCCCGAAAGACCTTTTATGGTACGCGTGGCAACTAATTGATTTTTTTACTACCGCTATAATTAAACAATAAAAATCAGAAAACAAAATTGTATTTTCTGATAAATCTATATTTTATTTATTGGTAATATAAAATGTTGGCTTGTGACTTACTGTAACGGATCCTTCTTTTCCGCTCTTACAATTCATCTTTGATTAGAATTTTCAAACATTTGTTTACAATACTTCAACCAAGAAAAACCCTTTCCAGAACAATAACATTTGTTAAGATTAGTTGGATTTCCTGAGAGCTTAAGTAAACTCTTGAAATTTGACACCAAATCTCACAAAACTCACTTCTGTAATGTTCCGTCCAATTACACGACAGCTTAGGTTAAGCTTACGGTTGGTGTTTTTAATTGATAAGTTTATATAGTAGCATTTCAACAAGCATTTTATTCAAATTAGTTGGTGAAGGAAGTAATGAATCATATCAATAAATATGCTAATAAAGTAATACACAAGAAATAAATATTATAAATAGCCAGGTCATAATAAATATTTTTTCTAATAATAAGCCAATTCATAACAAATATTTTAGTTAATCATTTACAATAAACTTTAAAAAGAAATACACAATGTTAGAGTTTTTTTATGATTTTATAGCATGTATTAATAGTTGTAACATTCCATATATCAATACATTAATAATCAACTGTATATAAATGTTCAAAGCTTGTTATCTTATATAAATTATGAATTATATCTTCTATATATTTGTGTTACTCTATCAATAGTAAAGTCTGAGCGTTCAAAACAAAACAAACCTCTTTCAAAATTAAACCAACGACATCAAAGTTGAAAATAAGATTTAAAATAATTAAAGAAATTTTGTATATTTATGAACAATCGCCAGTAATACATTTCCAGTTGTAAAATAATTTAGACTCGAAAATATTTGTTTAAATAATCGTACATCCAAATTTGATTTTGCCTAGGCCTATTTTTCCCATTTGGAACTTTTGTTTACTTAGGTTTAATATGAATGGAATTGGATTACTTTGGACGGTCACACAAAACATGTTTTTGATAATGCCGAAGTTGTTGCCTTTGATGTGAAGCGTGGCTAAAGTCGGTTATCTGTCCAATACAATTAGTTTACTATACATCTTTAATAGTTTACAACATGAGATCTAGACCACAGTAAAACTTTTATTAAAACCAAGCCTAATATTTTCCAAATCCGTGTCCTTAGGAACCATGTAGCTGAGTGTATCCCTACATAAATAAAAAACTACTGGAACAGCCTAGACTTTTTAGTCTTTTGCCTAGTACACTGGATGAAACACATGAAAACATGAAGGAACACAATAACAAAAACCCATTTCACAGACCACCACCATGGAAGGATCATAAAAGCCAGTTCCTTTTCACTCCTTTTGTGTGAAACTAAAGGATCTTCCTAATCACTTGAAGTGGACAGAATTAACCCATTAACTGGCGATTTATTTTTTCGTAGAACTAAAAAGTTTATTTATAACAAATCATTTTTGCATGAGAGGAACATGATCATTAATAGTTTACCGACTGAGCAAGAGATTGTTTCAAGGATTAAAATACATTAAAGTTTTGTTGAATGTAACCGTTAAGCTATTAGATGGATTCGCCCTTCTGTTATACAAGTGTTAAAGAACAAATTCAGGGCCATGAAGGCATAAACAAATACAAAAGTTATCCTTTACCTGAATAAATGTTATTCTAAGGACTGGAATACATTGAAACTAGTGTTGAAATTAACCTTTGTTAAATATACCATACAAGATAGGGTATGTTGCCAAAATGCGTCCATCTATGTTTTGAAGCTCATGTATATTATAATACATTAGGTTTTATTTGTTTACATTAACTTTAGTTTATCAAAAACTGTACGTAGTTTCTAACAATATACTGTTTACAAACTTTAACAAACTTTGAAGGAAGGTATTATAATTAGTTTGATAGGTGGACGCATTTTGCGTGGTAGACGCATTTCAGCAACTTACTCTACTTTGTGTTGGGAAGTTCGTACAACTAAGTAAATTGAAAAGGCGTGTTTAATTGTGAAAAATGTTGATATAATTACAGAAATATACGCGTGTGTATGAATGTGTTCGCCTATGCATGTATTCATGTATTCGCGTGTGCGTGTGAGTGCACAGGCATGTGGATTTAAATGTAGTTTTGAGCTTTTACTATTTACTTTTTTATAGAAAACGCTTCACAATTTTTTTCATTTATCAAGAAATAATTATCCCTGAGTAGCTCATAAGCCGGAAGCACTAAAAGCATTGGTTACTCGTATCAGAAACGCTGTGTTTACAGATTCATTAGACAAAGATAAATTTTAAAATGTTTCTATACCTTCAATAATTCTTAAAATTAATGCAGTGCTTTAAAGCTAAAAAAATCATATTAACTAATGAATAAATGTACAGGACAGTGTAACTAAGTAGAAATAAAATGATGATTTATCACTAACATGTAAATTTAATTAAAATCATTTAGAGCATATATGTGATTACATTGAACACATCCGAAAAGACTTTCTACAGATATGTTTTTGTTAAATTTCACTCAAAATGATTCATGTTTGATCTAACAGCCAGTGCAAATAATTCCCAGCCAAAGTAGTTGGTTTTTAAATTATTAATTTTTTAAACTTGAGCCATAATTGTACACACATTTTATGCTCTTATTAATATTTGATTATCTAATGCCACATGTGAAAACAAATTGTTTTTACAGCTTATACGAATAATTACATTAACTCAACGTTATTCTATAATTAAAATATTAGATTCTTAGGTTGTGTGCACTGTTTTCAAAAAATGTTTGCTATACAAACATTGAGTTTCGAAGAACACCATTTTTAAGAAATGATAATATTTGAAAATATATATACACCTATATTAATGAAGTTGGTTTTACATATTTATGTTGATGGTTATAAGATTTTTCTTTCCACATTCTATGAATTAGTAAAACTATTTTGCAAGAATGTAAATACTGGATACTTTTTCTTAATAGTAACTTCTTAATAGACAAAGTGCTATTTTCAATGTTAACTTCAATGTATTTTAAACCTTAGATGAATCATTATTTATGTTAAAATGAAACTACCGCCAAAGAATTCGGGATGTCTCAGGTATCGTTTTCACACATTGGCCCAAAACAAAAAAAGTTCCCATGAATGTCGCTTAATCATGATTAACATTTGCTTAGAAAATCCTCTTCATAATGGACAGACAATTCGATTAAAATTAAGCTTTTGGCTTTCTCTTCTAATGACAAAAATAAACAGCAAAGCCTATAAACGGACAAAGGCCTTGAAATGGGCACAATCACACATCATTGTCGTCCATTGTATGCTTAAAGTGGCTATACTCGAATTTCCATTATTCCAACAGGTTTATGAGGCGCTGTTTCATCGTCAATACAAGGAGACTCTTGACAATAATTTGGACAAACAATTTTCAATGGTTTTATAAACATCTTTTTATGATCGACGGTTGTCGTTTTTATTGTCATGCAAAAACAAACTCAAAGGAAAAACTTTTAGTAGTGTAATAAAGTTTTATTTTATATATTTAGCTAAAACAACACATTAGAATTTTATTTAATATAAATTTGCATTTAGTTACATAATTTCTTGGAAGATTAATTCAAATAAATTGACAAGAACAAATATGCTTCATATAACCTTGAATTTAAAACAAAAAATGAATTCACAATAAATTGGTCTCGAACAAAATCATGAATAATCTAATGTGATATTGAAATACATACTCGAGTCTAGCGACCATTCATTCAGTAACTTTAAAAAAAATATCAAATGTGTTTTCCATATCCAGAATCAGAAAGCCAACAACAAAAATTAGGTTACAAAGTGAGAAAACATAATTTAATCAAAAATTCCCTTACAGACTATGTAAACTCCATTTCCGATTCATTTATGCGTAAATGAAAACAAAAACTGAAAAAATACGAAAAATGTATAAATTAATTTAATGGAAAAATCTAGATAAAAAGTAACAACAATATATATTAATTTATTAAAATCAATAATAAAACCTATACAAAATGAAATTTAAAAAGTATAGATGATATATAAGCATTCAAGTCATTTTCTAAAGCCGCCGACGACGACATCGGAATTTCTATGCATATGTAGAGCTTCGCTACGCACGCTCGACAATACATGTTTAATATTGAATATACACGGAAACCGTTTAACTTTTTATGTCTAATGTAGTCAAAATGAACATCAAATTGACAATTTGATGTCAATTTTTACTATCTTTTCCATAAAAGTTAATCGAGTGTTTCAGTGTATGTTAAATGTTTATATGTATTTCAATATCGCTTATATCATTCATGGTTTTGTTGGAGACAAATCTAATGAGAATTCATTAATTATTTTTAATTCAGAATTATATGAAAGATTCAACTCCTGGCCAAGTGTTAAGAGAATATTTTTTTTGTCTAATTATACATATAGTTATAAAGCAGGCCGACATAATTAATAATAAATATATTAACTTTACAGCAATTATAATGTTAGAAGACTAAGACAAAACAAAGATAAAATCTAATTCTAAATTTGTATTATTTGCATAGTACTAGCAACGCCGACTCTACTATAACAGGCCTTTCACATCGAAAGCTTAGTTACACAATACGTTTTCGACTCGATTTTCTTGATACGGGATTAGCTTTCTTGTCGTTCAATCAATGTTAAAATAGTTGATCTACGATTTCAGAAATGAAGAAAGGTTACGTCGAGATCACAGTTATGGTTTATATCTATGCTACCAGTTGTGTTTCCAATGGTATTTTGTAACTAACAAAAATTTCTGGCAGGTATGTACAAGGCCTGTAGTAGAGTCGGCGTTGGTACTAGTAATGGGTGAACCAATTGGTTCGATATTTTGGCCATTTAGTAGATGTACTGTATATGGATCAATAATAGCACAATTGAGGTGAGCTCTGTTATTTGAATGTGGATTGCCTCACGTGTGCTATTATTATTCAATATGTATAGTGTTCATACAGCCTCAAATGTGGCTTCAAATGATTATTTTTACACAAACATTAGATATAAAGAAGTACATAGATCATGGATTACGTAACACTAGGAGTTCTTCATTTTATTCTAAATAAACAGTTGTATGAAATGAAAAAATATTTTTTTTCTCAAACATTCACACCACAAACTCGAGCGCATTTAGACAAAAATAAACACGTGTGTGCGTGTCTGTGTGTCTGTGTGTCTGTGTGTCTGTGTGTCTGTGTGTCTGTGTGTCTGTGTGTCTGTGTGTCTGTGTGTCTGTGTGTC
>JARUHE010165949.1:0-13969 GCA_031471125.1 Archaeomysis grebnitzkii | reverse complement strand
TGTGTGTGTGTGTGTGTGTGTGTGTGTGTGTGTGTGTGTGTGTGTGTGTGTGTGTGTGTGTGTGTGTGTGTGTTAGGCTGTTAGGCCTAGGATGACAGTTTTTTCAAACTAACTTTGCAAAATAATAAAGAAATATATCAAAATGTGTTCATAGCCAGTGATTTTTTAGAAAAACTAAACAGTATTGAAGAATTTTCAATATAGGTATGCCTTTGCTGACAGCTTTATTGGTCTTTGAATTTGAATGTTGCCAGTTTCTCTTGAAAGTTTTTTCTCATATTCCAGTACTTAATATATTATAAATACTTTCTATATATTTATTTACTATTTTACTGTTTCTTTTATTAGATATACGTGACCATTATTTGCATGTACATGTACCAAAAGAAATGGTATTAGCTTACCTCACAAACATATGTAGAAAAATTAATATTTAAAATAGAGGGAAAGACGTTCTTTGCAAAGCCCACAACCCAAGAAGGGCGAGTGAGGAGAAAGCAACTCGGTTCTTAGACCTGATTTTTATAACACTAAAGCTAGGCCTACAAGTTCGATAAATGACTAGTCTCCCCATTAAATCTAAAGACCTTAATCCTAATGAGACGTACAAACTAGCATTGGAAAAACCCATTCTCGAATAAGTGACTGATGTTTGTTTATACTTTTGTGCTTCCTTTTTGCCATAATAACTATTACAATTTATTTGCTTACAGATGGATCGTCAGATGCCTTGGGTGGGAGCAGGTGTTGGCCTGATACTCGGTGTTCTGCTGGTCGTTGGAGATGCCGTGATTGCCAAAAAGGCCGTTTTAACGGTAAAACAAATTTTGATTTTTTTCTCCATGATTTTTGATGCCATGTCTTAAGTTCTTAACTATTGAAGCCTGACTGAGGAAATGACTGGTTGTTGGTGAAATGTAGGCTACATGTAATGTGGGTATAATGGAGAGTTTGTGTTGTGCTGTCTATGTTAGTGTGTTTTGAGGGTCTGAATGATGTTCGCATTTTGACATAGCAATTTTGTTATGCTATCTGTTTTGCTTATTTTCTTTGTTGTGTGGTTTGGATATGCTTGTGAATGATCGTTGTGGTGAAAGGATGTTGAATATATGAGAGAAGTATTTCTCAGTTTGGGCAGGAAAGGTGCATTATTTGAAAGGTAACCATGATGATCATGGGATGTGGTCGTGGCAAAAAAGTGTGCTCCTCTCATGTTGAGGTGAGCTTTTCCTGCAAGTGTTTGTATTGTTGTCTAAATGTGACATGAGAAATGTTTTTGTGTTGCAAGTGGTAATGGAGAGTACTAAGTTTTAAAGTACTTGGAATAATTTTCATCGCATAGTATGTAAACAATTAAAATTAGAAAAGAAGAAAATATAGTAGCTAAGGAAATTAAATAAAGTAAAAAATATCGAAAATATTTCATGGAGTTCAGAGGAATGCATCAAAAGCACTTATTCATGGCAATATTGTTATAAGCTGATCAACTTAGTATATATAAAGAGAGAAAATAATAACTTCTCAAATTTTTTGTATGAGCAGTTCACATCAGCTAAGGAAAACAATTGAAAATACAAACAAGTTTACATTTAAGGGAAGAGAGATGTAAGTTCTTCAAATTCTGGTCAAGTCCATGAGGTTCTTATACAATTGAGTAACTGGTTCTATAATCACAAGACAATGACTGAAAAATGGATCGAGTGGTGTATATTAAATAAACTGTTTTGTCTTTTCAGCATCACATCTTACAAGCCTTAATGTCAATTAATATATAATAATTTAATATAATATTAATATAACCTATAATAATGATATAACCTATAATAATAATATAATATATAATAGAGTCTAATTGTCAATTAATATATAATAATTTAATATAATATTAATATAACCTATAATAATTATATAATATTAATATAATCTATAATAATAATTTGAAATTAATATAACCTATAATAATAATATAATATTAATATAACCCATAATAATAATATAATTTTAATAGAACCCATAATAATAATATAATATTAATATAACCTATAATAACAATATAATATATAATAGGGCCTAATAATATGTTTTTTCAGCATCCCATCTTACAAGCCTTAATGACAATTGTGTTCTCTCTGTCGGGACTCGGTTTAGGACATTGTTACCGATGGTATCTGCAAACTCAGATTCGATCTCTTCTTGAGCCTCCTTTAGATCTATTGGGTAAGTCATTTAATTTTAGATAATCTATCGCAAGTGAAGTAAGCTCTGTTATTTGAATGTGGGTTACCTCACTTGTGCTATTGTTGATCCATACAAAAGCACAGGTGAGGTAATCTCTGTTATTTGAATGTGGGTTACCTCACTTGTGCTATTGTTGATCCAAATGCAAAAGGAAAAATTGTCAACATTTACATGTTCTTCTTTTCAATGTTGTCAAATGAATTTTTTTAGAGTATCCATCCTACAGTTGCCGCATCTTGCATTTATAATTTTTTATTTTTTTAACAAAGTTTATAGGTAAGAGCTGAATAATAACTTTGCTTAAATAAAAAAAATTCTATATATTATATTTTCTTTAAAAAAAAGAATGTTTCATAGCGCAAATTAACTTGAAAAATATTCCACTATCTTTATAAGGGGTGAAGGTAAATGTTGATTTTTTTCAATTACAATTTTTTCTTGAATAATAACTTTGCTTATAAATAAACAAGTTTCTATAGATTTTTTCCCTAAGAATGATGTTTTTTAATTAACTTCAAAATTATTTTGCTATTTTTGTAAGAGGTGAAGACAAATGTTAGTTTTTTTTATTTCACAGTTTTTTTTATAAGTAACATTAATCTGTCATTTAGGTTTTTGTCTTTTACTGAAACCATTTGTTACCTCTGGTTGATGGATGCCCTATTATATAAAAAAAAAATTCACTTTCAATAAAATGTTCATGCTTTTTGTTTATGGATAAAATCCCTTCAAACTTTGGTGCATAAATGCTTCATAACAATACCAATAACTTCTTCTTTATCAAATTGTTTATAATTTATTTTTTTTAAATTTAAATTTAAAATTTTGGCTCAACATTAAAACTGCTTGCATAACTAATTTATACGTTGATAGCACAGTGTGTAGAATTTTTAATGAAATTTATATTTATGGTTTTAATTTTGTAACTTTGAATAGTTGCTTCATATTAAAACTGCTTGGCATAAATAGATTATATATACAGGGTGTTCCAAAAAGATGTACTCACTCTTTAAGAGAATGTTAAACAATTCAGAATGACAATACATAATCATTTCTACAACAATTTAATTTCCTGAATATAATTAAAGAGTACATCTTTTTGGGACACCCTGTAGATATCAGAGTGTAACATACTAAATTGCTTAATAAAAAGATTTTTGTCTAAAAAATACTTTGATTAGGCCTTTGTAAAATAAAATTTTTGTGCAAAAAAGTTTAGGGCTTGCATATTTTTGCAGGTATTGTTAAACTATTTTTTACTTTTTATATAGCAAACATAAGTGAAATTGGCCTAACTGCTTTGAATATTGGTGCTAAATACGATGATATGCTTGTTCAAATGTATGTATGATTGCATTTGGCAATAGTAATGTAGTCCTACCTGGGTCGTGAAAAAACAGTGGTCAACTTTGAGAAATAATTAACATTGACATGAATATCGTAAGAACTATTAACCATCAATGAGTCCAATCTTATTTTTGGGGAATTATATATTCAAGAAAAACAATGGTCAAGCTAAAAGTACATCAATACTGTAAAACTTTTTTACATTGAGTATGTACTATTTTTTCAGCCGTAGATGGTTGTTTTCATGGAACCTCTGGGAAGCTTGACACAATGAGACTTCTGATCAAAAATTCTTGTAAGTCAGTGCCAGGTTTATTGCCTGAAGATACTAGTCAAAGTAAGAAATGAACTTGCCACAACTTTCTTAAAAACTGTGGTCTCTGTTCTTAACAAAGTATTAACAGAAAATGGACCAATCTCTGTTGAGAGATTATAAATGTACACTTCTTACCGATCCATTGGTGCAGAAATCAAACCAAATGATGTAAAAACATCATGTCCATAAAAATTATCCAAAAAGGTGGGAAAACATCATTTAACCAAAGGTTCTCCTTACAAATGGTTTATTTACACTTCATTTCCAATCTATCGGTGCATAAATCTTATCCAAAGTAAATCAAAAACTTTTAATTGAGGAAAGGCTTGAATGTGAGGAGTGCCTGGACTAGTTGAATCTCTCAAAAAGATTCAAAAGAAAGGTTTACATATGATAACATTACCAGAAAATGAATCAGACTAAGAAAAGTTTTCCAGAGTAAAAATTAGTGCTACAAATTAATATTACCAACATGATCTTTTTAAAATAATTAGAACGCAAAAAGAATAAATAAAACCACCAAAATAGTGAACATATCCCTGGATAGAACACCCATCCAACAGAACTATGGTAAAATAGAGAAGAGGAAACAAATCTTGAAGCACACTGTGTTATAAAAACAGCAGGGTGTTCGACTTTTCTATCAATTAAAAACGAGCCGGCATTAAATAATTATCCCAGTGGAAATAGTTGTAAACGCCAATGTTAATAATAAGACAATATGCAAGCAACATATCCAAGTTTACTGTTCCAATGCCCAGAGCTTTTGCCATAAATATAATTAAAGGAGGTGAGAGTGACTCATATCAAAGATAATTGGAATAATTGAAAATTGTCATCAATGGTTATGTGTCTGAAAAGGAAGGTAGAAGACAAGAAGTCTGAATCATTCGACAGTGCTGAACTGAAGGAGATTTATGTCATCAACAGCACATGTTACATAAAACTCAACACTGCAAAACAATAAAATTTTAAGATGTCTGACAAACACTCAAAAATAATTATCATCGTAATAGAAGATTTTCTTTTCCTTTAAATTAACTAAAATACTATCATAACAAGAGGAGGATAAGCAGGAAAATTTTTGGAATCAATCCAGCTTCAGAATATTGCCTTTCCTTCCCAAGTAAATGGAAACAATTAGCCATCACTATCGAACCTAGTGTTCACCAAGAAGGAATGAGCTATGGATCATTGCCAAGTCCCACCTTCAACCAAATCCTCTCTGTAAGCCTAGAAGTGTCAATCAGACCACAAAAAAGGTCTACTACAGTGGTAACTACAGAATGATAAGTGAAGAACTGGAATACTAAAAGTTTAAAAAGCGTCGATGAACAAATTGAAGACAATATCCGACAATTTGTAAAACTGAACATATCTAAAAATAAGACCCGATCTGTTTGACAAGTATTGCACAACAGGGTCTAAGTGTGATTGGGAAATATACATGGCTGGCCAGAGGTGTATGGACCTATTAGAAGCAGTTAAAAAAATGCCCACAAAGTTAAAGACAGGTTTGGCCCACTTGTCAAATGAATACACTTCAAGAACTTCAGTTTTCCTTGCTGAATAAAGAAGGCAAAGAGGAGACCTAATTTAAATGTTTCTGTTGGCTACAGTTTGAGAACCTTTTTAGAATGACTGAACATAAGCCAGGCTCATAACTAAATGTTTTTTGCACAAATAGACTTCTCAATGTTTGGAAATCACTTTATGTATAGTTGAGACAGAAAGTATTGAAACTTTGAAAAATCTTTTAAGATTGGAATAAGTATAAACATGAGTACTAACTAAGGAAACATCTATTGACCCTTAAATATATCCGTTAGATTGTATGTTGATTTTGAAAAAGCATCGATGTATTTGATATACAGATTTCATTGAAGTGAATTGTACAAGTACAATGTTATCATCTTAGAATGCGATGTTCAACATTTAGTTACCACATTCAAAATTGTTTTGAAAATGATGCTGCACTGTGTGGAAGCAGCTCATATTATTTGCTGATATATTGATTCATTTTATCAACATGTTTTTTGTTAGCTGTTATTTTAATTTTTTTTATATTTTATTAAAATATATTCCCTTTCTTTTACTTCACAGTTGGAGAAGTTGGAAAATGAGACTGAAGAAGAATTCAACGAGCGAGTGAAAGCAAGTGAAGAAACCAAGGTAATTATTTCAAAATGTTTGCATTTCCAATTATTTACGCGAAGAAACTCATTTGAAAAGACCAAAATAGATTGTGTTGAATTAAAGTTTCCAAATTTCTTGGAGATTACATTTTTAAGCTTAGTTGTTTAAAATTTTGAAATACAATAGAAATTTCAACATTGTCAAAACACTCTTTACCCATCATTAATTTTTTTGGAAAGTACTCATTTAAATTATAATATAGAAAATTGCAAAATATTTATAATCTTGTGTACTTCGTATAAATTGACTTCTTGAGTTTAATTTACAAAGTTCTTGAAGATAATTTCAATTTAGATTCCTACCTCAGTACTATGCACTAAAGGGAAAGAACTTTAGTCTGAGGAAGCATATTTTCCCATGGGAGTAAATTCAGGCATGTTAGAAGTGCCCAAAATGAACAACTACACTACAAAAGACCAGAACACACGGATGTATTTTCAATTGAGCACACTTTCTAATTGGACAAAGTAAAGCACATGTACAGTGGTACACGAAATACACACTAGGCTATAGTAAAATAATTTTTCATTGAAGCCATCTGCTCCAATTTTTGTCTGCTGCTTCCCAAATCTGTTCATGCTTAGTCCATAGTACCGAAGTAGAAGTGTAATTATTGTATTTAATATTGATATATATATTTTGCATTATTTCACCACGATTTACTCGCTCCAATTTTATGATTGTTATCAATTTAATATTCACACTTTCAATTTGGTCATTTCATATTTGAAGGATTTTATTAATTTTGTTTATCATTTAATATATTATGTTAACATCCATTCACTGTATACATTCCAATGTCTTGAGCCTTAACCATGTTTGCTACACACTATGGATTAAATTTTTACTTCTTTCATTGAATTTGTTCTAAATAAAAAAGTGTGTTGTAAAGAACACAAACATGAAGTTGAACAACTGTTGATGTTCCATAAGATATGTACAAGTTAACTGAACCAAAATTTACAATTTTCTTAATTATTAGAAAGGCAAGATTGAATTCAAATTTACAATGGAAGGTTTATATTGATAATTAGCAATAATTGAAAGCAACCACATCGCAATAATGGAAAACTAAATAATTTTTATTTAAAGCACTTCTTCCACATAGCAACCATCATTCCAGACGGAGATACAACCAAGGAGAGCATTAAACATGTATGAAATAGTTTATAAGATTACAAAATACATAAAATTGAAAATATTTTTACAAAAGTAAAAATAATTAGTCCCAATGCTTTTTAATGTTCTGTGATTTATCATGAATTATTTTTGAATGCCCTCACCTGGAAATTTGAATGTTTTCTTTCTAATTGACATCAAAATGGCAGCTTTGGTGTTTCTATGTATATGGATGGAATTTGGTACGTGTGTATCATTAATAATGTTAAATTTTTTAAGATAAAATTTTATTTAATGTATAAGGTAAGTATTTAATTTAAGTTGTAATGTTTCTTTCATTATTTTCAGGTTTTTTCTATATTTTCATGCAAAAAGTTTCAGATACTTTGGAGAATGGAGAATTTATTTGAACAAAACCTTCTAAACCTAATCAGGATATTGCTTCTGTCTATTTTTAATATCTTCATTATGTTCATTAGATATTAAAAAAACAGTATATTCTAGTAATTTTAATGCTAAACGTAATTGGATGAACTTAATATGATTCCTTCATTGTCTCACCATTAACAGAACATCAATGAACCTGATCAACAGAAGATCAATGGAACTGAAAATAATGATGGTGAGACCGTGGCTGAAGAACAGCCCGGGCAACAGCCAACCTCCAACAGCGATGATCAAGAATCATCGACTGTTGTCGAAAATAAAATAGACGATGCTGCGGACGCAGAAATGTCTCTTGTATCTCAGGAGGAAAAGAAACAAAATCCCGCACCAGATTCCCAAGGAGAATCTGACATGGGAACCGAGGAAATGATATCAGATAATGATAAAGGTAAATGTTTTCGAAAAGTAATAATTGATGCAAATATTAGATGTCCTTATGGAATAAAATTCACAAGCAAAGTTTTATCAAAACATAACAACACTGAAGTATAATTGAAGTGGTTGTTTTGAAAAAAATATGCTTTACTAAATGGACTTGAAATTATGGATTCATTCTATAAAATAAATTTTCATAATTTACTTCTAGAAGAACATGAGAAATTATCAAACAAATTCTAACCTGGAATGCATTCCATTAACCTTCTCCTTTTTCTAAGTATTTTTTTTTGTGTATGCAAACTTTTTAGTTTATACTCATTCTCATTTGTGCCTCCCTTATCTTTTGCAGAAGCACCGAAGAAAAGCTCGCCTCAAACTATTCACCTTATTGATTGTATTGACAAAATGTTTAAGATAACAGGTCGAGCTTTTCAGGTATACAGACCAACCAATCCGTTTGGTAAGTATTGCTTCTTTTTCCTTCCAATGTTCAAGGAGGAAGTTGGTTGTTTTTTCTAAAGGTTGGTAGATATCAAAGTGGAAGGTAGTTAAATTTGAATTAAAATTATTAAAATATAAAATAAGCCTTTGTTTCAGTTTTACAAACATATTAAATTTTCAAACTTTAACATGTTATTTATCACTAATAATAATTTTTTGTGCAATTAATTATAGTTTTTATATGATTAACGATTGTGAAGTGAATTTTGTTTTTATTATTTTAATTTCAATGTAATCTGATATCTTGATCAGTAATAAATAGCGAGGTTTTCAGTTGACGTCGAAATTGATATAATAAGAAAAATTCTGACCTCATGAGTGCGTGTTAATCATATATAATATATTTTATATCGAAAAAATTGTGTTTCAAATTTATTATTAAGATTCATGTTTAATCAATTGTCTCTCTTTTGCCTAATGAATACATAAATACACATACTGTAGTTAGGGCTTTCCAATTTTATGTACACATTTCAATGTATAAAAGGTAAATAATTTACAACAAAGATATCTCCTTATCTGTACAATGGAATTTATAACAATTTTATCATTAACACATTATTAGTTAGTGTATTTTGTATATATATATTTTATCATCAAACATTGTTAAAAATTAGTATATTAATTATATGCACCCTATAAAATGATATATGACAAACTTTACAAAGAAATCACTATTTTTAGCAGACACACAAGTTATTCTTGATGGTTTTGTGTTGGGGATTTATGGACTTTTCTATTAATTACTTTATTTAAATGTACAATGAAAATTTTTTATGTTTTATTTTGGAACAGTAATCATTTAAGCTAAATTAACTATATATACATTAGGAACAACATTTCTTAAGGAAATGTTTTCTAAAACTTTAATTTATTGAAATAATTAGATTTTTTGGTGTTATGGACTTTTTGATGTCTCTGCTATAAACCCACAATGTTTCGTTCTGTTTGAGTATGTCCAAAAACAAATATATGTTGATGTAACAACAATAAATTTTTGAACAATCAAAAACAGAAATCCTAATTTTTGACCAACCAAAAGATGACAATCTTCCATTGTTTTTTCTTTCTTGAATTTTTCATGTGATATTGTTTGACAGGAAAGTATAAATGATCATAACAACAGTATGTTATTGAAATTGTATAAAAGTATATTTTCAATTAGCATTTTAACTTTGCCAATAAATATAAAATAAACTAAAACCTGTTCATTAAATTGTTATTAATGAAAGTTTTGCATTGAAAGGTGTATGCAAAAATGGAAAACCTAATTTTTTCTTTTGAATTCAGGTGGCGATTCATTAAATAGTTTAACGTACACTTCTGAAAAACAAAATTTAAATAGACACTTGTACAATCACTTTAAAAATTTACAAAAGCCATTGACTATTTACTACTTTAGATCGCAAAGGGAAATCTTTTTTCCAATTTGAATAAATTTATTTGAATTTATTCTCTTTCAGGTGAAGAATATTTGACACCGGAAACCAAGTTCTATTGTGAACCTTGTTCAGAACATGTTTATCCCATGGTTGAATCCATGGAAGATCATTGTCGATCAAAAGAACATTATGAAAAAGTTTGCCAACATTTAGAATCTATAAAGGTTTGTAATTATATTGTATGCTGAGTTACTTTTAGGTGTTCATTTTCTGTCTACATCTGCAGTGTTAGTTTGTAATATAAAGACAACACTGATAAATCACTCTCTGGTGAACACTAGCTTATGACTTTGCGGACATTAATGAAAGGAGATGGTACAGTTCGATTAGGCTTCATTGTTCATGTGGTTTGAAGAGTGAACCAGTTTAAAATTTCCTTCATATTAATTCCCGCAGTCCTAAAATAAAGATCATAAACTGTTCATTGAAAATTAATGAAAGAATCACATAACCCTACGGAGGGGCTTTTTTACTTTCATTTTATAGCCATCTCTTTCAGTATTTGTATAAATTGTATTTATTTAAACAAATGCATAAGTTATCCAATTTTGAAAGAATGTTTTTTCTTTTTAGAAAAAAGAAGACAAGCCCTCGGAGCAAGAAGATGATGAAAATGCCGAGCTGTTTGAGGATTTGGACAACCTCGAGACAGTTGACGAGGCTGTTGAAGATGAGGAAGACGAAGTAGGAGAGGGAGCTGGTGAGCAAGATGAAGAGGAGCCGATGGACTTCTCGCAAGAGGTCATTGAAGCAGTCGGAGAAAAACTGTTTTGTGAAGACGATGCTTCAGATAATGAGGAAGATAAAAACTAATTCAATTTTTATTTGTCATTTTCGAAGTCCATAAATTATTGATTACACTAGACAGTAAATGAATTTTTCTTTGACATTTTATGTATATGATACTAATTAAAAATATACTTGAATGTATAACTTCAATAACCTTTTTCGTAACTAATTTTCTCGGAGCCTATTTATTTGATACTTCATCCAGTGTTGGTTTTTGAGATCGACAAAAATTTCTGTCGATAATTTTAAAACCTTAATTCTTTTTGTGGAGGTGTGATCCAGTTGTAAGAAAATTGAACCTAGCCATAGATCACTCTAAATCTTGTGTAAAGTAATGAAATATTTGCTAAGCTATTCAGGAAAGTTTATGCTATATTGTAAACCACTTTTGTTCAATGAAGTTTTTGTAACTAAAATAACTTTCGGGATAAAAAGTGTTGCCATAATAAACCACTTTTTTTTAAATTAAGGAATCTTCAATATTGATGTACTTCCAGATGATGCCAAAAAACACCAATATAGAGCTTTCACCATGCACGGTAATAATCGGGTAGAGGTTTGTTTGCCTTATTTTTTCAATGGCAATCTAATAAAGGTGACTAGTGGTGTTTAAAAAATTATCAGATTTACTTTTGGAAGTTCAATTATTCTTTGTGAAAACTTGTGGTGCACAGAAGCCAAAATTTTGCTCAAACAAACTTTGGCTAATATTGCAGGATTTTAATAAAAAGTATGTATGATGAATGTATGGCCTTATTTTTCTTACTACTTAGCCAATGAGTTGCTACAAAAAAAGGTCACTTATATTTTAATTAATAAAATTTAATTCATATATGTTCAATTTATGTTAAATGATCATTGCTCTAAAAACATATAAATTGTTAAGTATACTTTTTGCCAAGTCGCCAAACTTGATTTACTTTTGTTTATCGAAAAAAAGAAATTAAAGTTATTGAATGTGAAAAAAATAAACTGAAGAAGTGGCCAGATTCGTTTGATAAAAATTTGAAGTTTTAATTTTTGCCAAGTTCAAATGTAAGGTTTGAAATTAAAATAAATTCAATGTTTTTATTATATAATAGTCTAATCTTTGTGTCAAGTCGCAAAGACTTGATTTGTAAACTTTTATAATGTTTGTATCATGATAAACCACATGGTTTGTATAGTATGAGTCATTGGATGTCGTGCGTTTCTGATCTAAGGAGTAACGGGTCTTTTTGTTAAGGATCTTAATTTTGGACATAGGAAATCTACCAAGATATCAATTGATTGATGTGTTGTTTACACATGAACTGATTAACGGGAACAGATAATTTGATCATTGTTTTATTGAATGGAAAAAAATTGTATACATTAAATTTGCCTTTATATGAAGACATTTTGGAATTTATTTGTAGCTGTTGACGCATACTAATTCTGGCTGTCTTGCAATTAGTTTACGTGGAGTGATTAGCTATTTTTTACTATGTGGGCAGCATGATTTGGGAGCCTATTCTTCTGCGTTGCTGATTTTGACAGTTAGATTTTAAGGGTATCCATCCTACGGATACTCTATTATCGTACAATCGACATGCGTGGGTCAGTCCGTTATCGGCGTCTCGCGTTCACATTTTAGGTGAAGGTAACTTCTTTTTTTATTGAACAAAGTTTATAGATAATGAGTTGAATAACTTTGCTTAAATAAGAAAAATTATATATATTATATTTTCTTTAAAAATAACGTTTTATAGCTGAAATTAACTTAAAAAATATTTCGCTGTTTTTACAAGAGGTGAAGGTAAATTTTTTAGGTAGAATAAGCATGCCCCTGTACTATGTACCTTAAATGAAAAGTTAATTAGAGGAAGTTTTTTTTATAAATTCACTATTTTTTCTTGAATAATAACTTTGCCTAAAAACAAACAAGTTTCTATAGATTTTTTCCCCCCTAAAAATGGTGGTTTTAATGAACTTGAAAATAGTTCGTTATTTTTATAAGAGGTGAAGACAAATGTTAAAGTTTTATTTTTATTTTACATTGTTTTTATACGTTCAATTAATCTGTAAGCTAGGTTTTTGTCTTTTACTGGAACCATTTGTTACCTCTGGTTGATGGATGCCCTATTATATCCAATTTTATTATGTTGTCGATGCATTACTTCTCGGGCTAGTTATAGAGGTACCTGGGGTGTTATGGCAACGGCAGTAGCGTACCTAGGGAGGGGGGGGGTCCACTCCTGGTGGCATTTTGTGTGACCCAACATATTAATATATAACACATTTTTTGTAACTTTTCTAATATTTCATTTTTTAATGCATTTTGTTTTGTATAAACATCATAAAAATAAATTTGAGTGACCTAGAGTTGCTACGTTTTTCTTATTTTGTATACCTATGTACATGTATTATTTTGGTGTTTTAAAATGTTATTAGAACTGTTAAGGTGCGGCAAAATAAACATTCGCCCGGGCGGCACGTTCGCTAGGTACGGGACTGCTAGAACAGGCGTTTGGTTGGAAGACAGTGAGGTTCGTTCATTAACTTAACTTATTTTTATTTTTGTTCTATTACTGGGTTTCATCAGTAGCTAATAAAAAACCTAATTTAATAATTTTGAAAAGCTAGTTGAATTTTCGTTTACGGGCAAATAAAGAAACTAATCAATTGCTTAAACTTTTTTGATTAAAAGAATTATTCATTATTTAACAGTTGAATTTCATTTATCTTATTTAATTTTCGTTTCAATTCAATTTGGTAAAATGATTGAATTGACAGCTTAATTGTTTCTTTAAGAAAATGTATTTAGGCCTAATGTGTTTAACTCTATAATCTATTATTTATAAATAGTACATTTCCTGTAAATATACTTTAATCGGATTATAGACTAAATGTTTTCGACGGTTTGATTTAGTACATATTACGTAGTCTTGGAACTATTATTATAGGGTAATTCTACCAAGTTCGTCTGATGCCTTTGAAGTTCATCACCCTTAAATGTTAATTATTTATTGTTTTTTTTTATAATTTTTCAATGATTAATTGTGCATTTTCAATTTATTTTTTTCATTTCCCACAAATTAAATTATAATTAACCACAAAATAAATCATACGAATAATTTAATTAACAAAATAAATTTAAGGGCAAAACCTCCATTGAAACTCCATTGTAGCAGACGAAAATGGGTGAGAGAAAAATTACACAGTTCGTTTGAAGCAT
>JARUHE010165838.1:0-13970 GCA_031471125.1 Archaeomysis grebnitzkii | reverse complement strand
ATATGTGTATATATGTATGTGTATATTTGTATATATGTGTATGTATATGTGTATATATGTATATATATATGTATATATATACATGTATATATATATTTGAGTCAAACGAATAATGTAAATGTTTAGATTATATCAAAAGTGATATTGACAACTACTGCAAAGGTTTTTGCCTACATGGTTTAGTTTGGTTATTTTTTTCATCTAGTTGCAACAGAGAAGGTAAAAATAATTTAGTTTACGTTTCATTTATGAAGTTACAATTTAGTACATTTATAATCTAATTTGAGGACGTTTTATCTTCAAGTAAACTGTCAGGAAAAATTACAAAATCTATAAAATGGTGTAATTCACTTTGCAATATGGACATATTTTTTCTTCAAATTTATACCGTTTTGATAGTGAAAAATATTTTTCCATGCTAAAGAGGACGTTCGTTTTTGATAGTTTTTAAGTTTTTATTGCAGAAAAATGCAACTTTGCTAATTATTGGGTTAAAGAGGAGAAAAAAATCTTGGTGGACAAAACCCTGATTTTTGACACCATGCCTTGCAAGTTAAACATAAGTATGATTAAAATGAGATGCAATAAAAAGCATTTCATTGAAATTTCATCATTTTCACTATACAACCTACTTAACATTAACCCTTTAACATCTGGACAGTTGGTCATAAGGATCTAAATACATTAAAATTTGTATTGAAACAGTCTTTATTGATTGTAAATAATTCTTTACATCTGACGTTATAGGGTTAATATTTCCTCATGTCCAAAATGTATGATCCTGATCGCTAACAAACTCATTAAATTTGTATTTTATTCAACTTATTTTTCACTTTTAACTTTCATTAATTTGACAAAGAAATTTGTTCTTGACACCCTGGCTTAAAGTATTCAGTCCTGCCAACACAAACGTACTCAGGGTTTGATGTCATAGATGTGTTGTGGGAATTTGATTATTTACCCAACAAGATCTTTGCCTTGGAAGTGCGTTGGTTCAAGGATTTGTGTCTGGGAAATGATCTCAACATTTTTAGTAATGGATAGATTCAAGATTTAAAAAATGAGATTCTCAAACATTTTATTTTATTATTTTATGTTTTGTCCTCCATATCAAATATTGCTTTTATAAAAATAGTAAATTTAGATTAAGGTATACTAAACCAATAAGATGATAAGTTAAGAACTAAAGATTTCAAGTTCTAAACTTCCTAAGAAAAAGAAAATAACTAATGAGATAATACAATTAAAAAAAGAAGAAGAAGAAGAAGAATGACAAAATGGCGCCAAATCTTTCCCGCCATAACTTGGTTGACATTTCAATGTTTTTCTTTTCCCAACTTTGTCAAAACATTCGAATTGTTGACATCTTATTTGGCCGACCACAAGTTTGTAATCCTTGTCTTATTTATTTATCTTTCTTTGATGGTTTGTTTATTAAGAGGACTTGAAGTCCAGCTTCTAAAAACCACTACTGATTTTTCGACACAGGTGAACGAATTTCTCACTTTTAAACAACTAAACTTTATTTCTATACTTGTTTTAAAAGCATTTCTATATTATTATTTTAAAACTATTTCTATAAGCGTAAATTGATTTATCATGCTAAGCAAAATTATATATTTTTTTATTCATATTATGTTGTTTTTTATAACTAGTATTAAACTTTTTTCTATATTTTGATATGTTTTGTTCCTTCTTTCTTATCCACAATTTCAATTCCTAAACACCTAATTTTAAATATAAAAATCTAGAATAAGTAGATTTTAAATTTCAAATTTTGCTCCAGCGAATATTTTCAATAAATTATTTTCTGGTTCAGAAACATCTTGAGGAACGATTAATGTGTTCTATTATTATTGTATTGTTATTCATATTATTATATGTATATTTTGTATTATTATTTGTATGTTGTATTATTATTTGTATGTTGTATTATTATTTGTATGTTGTATTATTATTTATATATATTGTAAATACTATATTTATATAGTATATACTATATTTATATAGTATATACTATATTTATATAGTATATACTATATTTATATAGTATATACTATATTTGTATATATTACTATTATTATTATTATTATAGTAAGTAAGGGTTGAACCGGTTTTTACTTCAAATCAAATGGTTTTCTTACACTTGTTAAATCGAATAAAACTTTTTTCTTTTTTGAATTCGATTGAAATAAATTTTTATTTGAATTCAAATACATTCAAATGTCGACAAAGCATTGCTCAAAATAAAGTATGAATTAAAAACCTGTTTGAACCTGTTTGCCTTTTTGCTTTATCAAATGGATCGACAAAAGCACAAGTGAGGTAACTAACATTCAAACAATTTAGAGCTTACCTCACTTGTACTATTTTCGATGCAAATAATGTTCTAACCCTTTGAGGCCTGATTTAGCATTGGCTTAGGGATTAAAAATAAGGCAAAGTTAGTATTGAAAACAACCCTTTAACGTGTTCTGTTCCACCATTAAATCTATTACTCTGCACGCTGCCTAAAAAATTGTTTCTTGAACTATGTGTATCGACACTAGCACAACTGAGGTAAGCTCTGTTATTTGAATGTGGGTTGCCTCACTTGTGCTATTGTCGATCAATTTATAATAGACAATAGCACAAATGAGGTAAGCACTGTTATTTGAATGTGGGTTGTCTCACTTGTGGTATTATCGATCAATTTATAATATACACTAGCACAAGTGAGGTAAGCTCTGTTACTTTAATATGGGTTAGCTCACTTGTGCTAGTGTCTTCTCCATGTGATGTTTTCGAAACTGCGTTTGTTTTCTTGCAATATACAACAATTAAATATTGATAAATTTTACTTTACAAAAGTTTTGGAATTTCACATTTACCTTTTCTGTAAACATATTAATCCATTAAAGTATGTCAAACCATTGCTATTTCTAAGATTTTATGAGCCTGGTTGAAGGGCGCTGTAAAAATTCGATAAATTATTATTATAGCAACCCACCGACATCATGTGGGTCGAATTCTACCCTCAACGTACTAATGCATTTGGTTGATAGCGATAAACTTACTAGCAAAATGCGGGTCATTTTTGATGGCTCAATTTGTTTTAATGATTTTCCTCAAATTTTGCTAACTCTTGCTAACTCTTGCTGAAATCTTGCTAACTCTTGCTGAAATCTTGCTAACTCTTGCTGAAATCTTGCTAACTCTTGCTTAAATCTTGCTAACTCTTGCTGAAATCTTGCTAAAATCTTAACTGCTATTGAACGCATACAATCGGTTAATTATTGATTAATTCTTGCGATGAGAACTAAACTAAATTAAAATGTTTTGTAGTTAACGATTTCGTCTGCATTAAATGCATTAATTAATAATCGCACGACTTGAATTTTTGCGTTCCAATAAAAACCCGTTTCATCGAAAGCAATTAAAAGCGTAACTAATAATTTAAGTTTTTAATTTGTCTAAAGCATTAAAATAAAATAAAAATATAAAATATAATAATTTAAATTTTAAGTTGTCGAAAGTATTAAAATAAAATAAAAAAATAAAAATAAAAAATATAATAATGAAATATAAAATAATAGAATATAATATTTTAAGTTGTCAAAAACATGAAAATATAAAAAATATAAATGTTAAATATAAATTTATCTGAAATCTAAAGAGATTATTTTGTATTTTAATGTTAGGTTTTCATTTTCTTTAATCTAAAAAGGGTTTAATTTTAAATTATTTTGTGCTATAAATATTAAATCTGACTAATAAAGGGAAAATGATTTATTTTTTAAATATTTTAATTATTATTTTAAAATGTTTTTTTTTTTAAATGTTTTAATTAATTTTTTAAACTATACAAAGTAAATTCTAATTAAATATTATTTCCTTATTGCAATCCTAAATTAAATATATCGTAAACAGTACAAGTGAGGTAAGCTATGTTATTTGAATGTGCGTTACCTCACTTGTGCTATAGTCGATCCAAATTAATTACAAGTTCTATCTACTTCAATTTATTCGATTAGTTTTTAAGCAGAATCTGAATCCACTTTTAATCTTCATCTCGGCCAACCCGTTATGGTATGACTAATTGGATAGCACAAGTGAGGTAAGCTCTGTTATTTAAATGTAGCTTGCCTCACTTGTGCTATTGCTGATCCAGTTATTAGCGTAAGGCCTAAAATCCAATAAAGTTAGTATTGAAAATGACCTTTAAGGTTCCTTGGGTGGAAAGAAGTTGTCCTTGCAAATGTTTCGCAACTCTTCCTCTCCTTTTTAGGAATTCCTTTGTCACGAAATGTTAAAGGTAAAAGGTGAATTCGGATCGACCTAGCACAAGTGAGGTAAGCTCTGTCATTTGAATGTGGGTTACCTCACTTGAGCTATTGTTGATGCATACAATAGTACAAGTGAGGTAAGCTCTATATTATTTGAATGTGGGTTACCTCACATGTGTTATTTTCAATACATGTGTGCTCTGATTTTATTTCTTCTTGTGGAGGTTAAGCCACGTTGGGTCTGGTTAGTACTTGGATGGGTGACCACCTTGAATGAGAGACCGCTTTGATAAATATACCACCTTGGATAAGTAGCCACTCCAGAACATCGGAGAATGTTGTTTAGGCGGTGTATGTGCTTTGTCTCCAAAGTCTGACCCAATAGATCCACGTTAGGATCTATAATCTTCCGACAGGAGTGATTAAGTTTGCGCCCTTACAGAGTTTATTTTTGGGGTTAGGTTGTGTCCTTATTGGCCCACCGAATTCCGACAAAAATTGCTTGCCAGCTGCAAATAATATTTTGGGAAATTAAATAACTGGATGACAAAACTGTAATTATTTTTTTTACATTTTATTCCGAACAATTTATATTCTGTAAACTTACCTGAAAATATTTTTTGGAAGTGAATTAAACTTGAACTTCTTGAAGTAATTGAACAACAATGAAATAAATTAAATGAATATAAAGTGGTTGGCAATATTTAAATTGAAATTCCCCCCCCCCCCATCCTCCTTAGTTTCTTTAAGTCAGACCTCCCTCCCCCTTGGCTCCTTCAAGTCAGACCCCTCCCCCACCTGCGATGACCGTGGATCCCACACAAAAGCCACCTTAGGAATCCGGTAACATTTATGAAATTCGTGAAACGGCCAATTTTCTGCGTGATTGATCCTACAGACCGGCGATCAACATCTTCCCGAGACTCCTTTGAAGGACTCCGAATGTTTGATTCCTTCGATCCTTGAATCGTGGAATAGTTCGGAACCCTTTGAGGGGAAATTATTTTAGGTGGTCATCGGTTGACGTGAAAGGTATTTGGATGTGTACTACCACAAGTGAGGCAACCCACGTTCAAATAACATGGAGCTTACCTCACTTGTGCTATTGTTGGTCCATTTGGGGAACTTATTGGCTTACCTGAGAGTCGAAGTTTTAGAGGAAGTTCATTCGAGTGTTTTGAATAATTTATCTTCGTTTCAAATAGTTGAACCTGCACTGTACTGGCTTGTTCTTTTTTCTCTTATTCTCTTTTCTGTTATCTTCTTCTTTTAAATCACACCTTTTTCTCTTGTATGTTGTCTTCCTTTTATTTTTCTCTTATGTTCTCTTTTCTTCTTATTCTACCAATCACTCTCTCTCTCTTTTATGTTCTCTTTCTCTTTTCTCTATTGTCCCTTCCTCTTATTCCAACAATAACTATTTCTCTCTTGTTTGCTTATTATTTCAAACCACTCTCTCTAAATCTATCTCCCCCTCTCTTTCTTTTCTCTATATATTACTCTCTTCACATTTTATCTCTCTCCACACGACTTCTCTTTCACTCCTATTTATCCTGCAACTACATAACCAAAATAACACTAATACTAATACTAATAACTAATAACTAATACTAATAACACTAATACTGAAGTATCATCCATCTTCTTTATAAATTTAAAAAGTCTAAATAAAAAAAATTTCTTATAATGCTTTTGTTTGATTTTTTATTTTTCTTCATCCCGTTGACAAACGTGGAATTATTATTTAAATGTTTCTGCCCTGTGGTGAACTATTGGATCGATAATGGCACAAGTGAGGCAACTCGCATTCAAATACCATCGAACTTACCTCACTTGTGCTATTGTCGATCCATATATTGTTATAACTGGATAGACTATAGCACAAGTGAGGCAACCCACATTCAAACAACATTGAGCTTACCTCATCCTATTATTATAATCTTCTATCTTATCTTCAATGTATTTTAGTCCTTATGGTAAAAACTTCCTATCCACCTTGGCACCCTCGTCTCGTTCGTCAGGGAAGTAAATTCATGTTGACTCTGGTCAATATTTGGATGGATTGAGTTCCGCGAAACATCTGATGCTTTTAATGCTAAGCGGTGAACATGCTTTGCACCCACAGCTTTCCCAAGGTTGATAGAATTATAAATAAAACAACTCTGCATGAAATTGTTATAATTTTTGTAACTGTGCTTTTTATCCAATAATTAATTGTAACGGTATCCAACCTCTGGATACCCTATTACAATCAGTGCTGCCACTCTAGATGTTTTTTGCCTAGCCTAGCTGACCAATTTTGTCATCTAGATGTTTTTAAAGTAGTTCAAAACAATGAAACACACATGCTAGAAGGCTCATTTCTATGTTTTTAAGCTGTCATTGCGCGATCTAGATTATTCTAGCTGATTTATTTTGAGATTCTATATTATTTTCTCTCACAAAAGTGGCAGCCCCATTACAATCACTGATCTATATTTTAATAAATACTATACAGGTCAGTGTCGTCGTTGTCGTTTCCTCAATTTAGGTGAAGGCAAATAGTAAAATTTTGGCTTTTTAGCTTACAATTTGTTTATATTTTTTGTCTAGCCTAATTTATTTAAAACAATATATGGATCGATACTAGCACAAGTGAGGCAAGCCATGTTATTTGAATGAGGATTACCTCACTTGTGCTATTACAGTAGTCGTTCATCTTATTAACTAAGATACATTTATATGAAAAGATGTTATGATCTTTTTATTTTTTAATCAACCTTGCAACATAATTAGTTTTGTTATTTTGTTTTATTTTGAAACATTTTTTGATGATTAAGCTGTTCAGATAATTTCGTTTTTCAAGGTGAAACATTGCTTGTTATGAGAGAGGACAAACTATTAGTCATAATTTAAATGACTAACTAATGCATTAAAATATTATGTTTAATAATAATAATTATGTTTGGGGATTTTATATAGCTGGTTTAATCGAGCTTGACCAATCTATACACTACTTCACAAATTAACCTTTATACTACTACCCAAATCAAGTCATATGTATCCTTACCCTAGTTAGTGGCTGATCCTTGGCTATTAGCCACGATTTAGTGGCTATTCTATGGCTCCCTTGAAAAATAGCCAAGAATTAGCCATTGAAATGCTATTAGGGATATGCTTCTATTTCATGTGAGAAATTAAAGTCCTTATCATTTATTTCATCAAGTGCAACGGTGCGTCATAACTAAACAAGTGTTACAAAATAATTGGTGAAATTAATCCTCTCCATTACTATTTCTATACAGTAATATAATCTTAACTGCTATTTTGAGTGTTTTCTTTTTTAACAATATCGTTCATCATTTTATGTTTTTTCAGAGTTTTGAACATTCTTTAATTTTTTACTATAATTTTCAAAGAATTGAAGATGTTTAAATGGAACAAATAAAAATCCTTATTTCTTCCTTCAATAGAAAATTGTAAAATGAAAAACAAATATTTTACATTTTCTTTCACGTGAAACGTTTGATATCAAAAGGTTAATTTTAGATTCCAAAGTTATTTTTGGATACCAAATATTTAAAATTGAATTGCAAAACCTTCGATCATCACCTTTGACTCAAATCGTTTCTCGATTGCATTTATTGAAAAATTTGAATTCGTGTCAACCCTGTCAAAATGCCGTTACAGTATTTATTTGAAAAAGAAACTTACCTTTCGTATTTTATGTTCCTTCAGTTGATTTACTTTTAGCACAGTATAAAGTGGCTTCAACTTAGCTACCGAATTTATGCCGGACCTTTTCTTAAAGTTCTCAAGCCATCCACGGCTAGCCTTGAATTCCTCTGCAGTTTTTTCGAAACATCTCTCACCCTCCTCAGCTAATTCGCATTTAAGATCACGGTACGTATGCCGAGCCTTTTCACTGATCATTTTTTCGGTGATCTTATCGCCAGCCAACTCTTTCTCTTTAACCCATAAAAACAACTGTCGTTCCATCTCGTCATGAACGTCTGTCCTTAATTTCGATAGCATCGTCACTCCTTTGGCGGGTTTAGCTCTCTTGATGGCTTCTTTTTGCTTCAAAATCGTACAAATCGTTGATGCAGTTCGGTCATATTCTCTAGCCAAGTCCATCACGCGGACACCACGGTCATGTTTTTCGATTATTTCATGTTTAATCTCCATTGACATCATACGCTTCTTCTTTTCACTAGTTTCCTTGGCACTTTGTTTCTTTGGAGTCATGATTATTTTCACTCAAGGCACAACACTATGAAAAATGCTAGAGCTATATCAGGAGCAAGCCACACAATAATAAAGAAATGTTAACAGACTACAATAATATAAGATGTGACATTCAATGCTAATTTTCTAAGCAAACTAATAATCTTACTTTGATAGGTCAGTCACGTGACTGCCTCAACTAGAAAATGGTACAACATTAATTGTTTAGGTTGTCTCGTTATGGCTATTTTCTCAATTATCTTAAGCAATTATATTACTAAAATATAATGGAAAGATTATATTAATTATAAATTGATTTTATTTCCATTTTATAAAATATTTAGTTTTCCAAAAAGTCTGTAACGCCACAAACTTCGATTAGTCAGTAATTTTGCTCGATAGACACCTTGTATCTCAAATTAATGCTAGGATATTGTTATCTCGAGATATTAGTGTGTGCGTGCGTGCGTGCGCGTACACATAGAAGGACGGAAAACCTACAATTTATAGACCGGATGTCCTAGATTAATAACGAGTGTTGTTCAGCTTGAATAGTTTTGCAACGACCAATTCTATAGCTCTTGTAGTGTTAGTGTTAACGCGTCAGACTCGTATCTAGCTGATTTGATTTTTACCGTCGTTTACTTCATGTTTTGATCTCTTGCCGAATGTATGTAAATTATTGCATGATCTGTCTTGCTTTTTATGCAAATAGTTGGTTGCGCAAATCTTGATTTTAAAACAAAATAATTTCGTTTGTACATTTTTTCTTTCACATAAAATTGTGATTGATGAAAATCCATTTTTTAGCTTAAATATTCCTGACAATACAACACCTGCAATAATTCCACACATATGCATTGCCTTGGCACACTTTCCATACCTTCGGTTATTAAAAATGACGACTAATTGAAAGTTGTTATTTCCTTTGCAAGTGACTTGTTGCGGTCGGGGAACGCATATAACGCAGTGGCTGTGTATATGGATCTAGCGGATACAATGGAAGCTAGATCCATTTAGGTCAATCTGGGTGTAGTGGCTACATGCATGACAGCAAAAATTATTCTTCAGATCAGCCTATCACTCGAGTACTGTCGATTGTCTTGTTCGAATTGGATTTATTTTCGCATTTATAAGGTATTCGATTTTACTATTCATTCTTACTAACCACATTCATCCGGCTTACTAAAAAATATATGCGCAGCATTGATTGAGAACGTAATCAGTCTTCTACCTACCAAAGCAAGATAAAAATAACCGTAATGAAAACCACATTTCATAGGGAGACTAGGTTTAATTCCAGTTGTTTACATTTTAGTTCTCAAACTCTAGCCAAGACAAATTGATTTAACGACCATTTCGATTCTTGATTGATTACAATTTTTTAAATAAAGTTCTTACAGGTTTCATTTTATATGTTTCAATTTTTTGCTCAAACATCCTTGTAACGCTACCTTAGAGAACAAATTGTAATTATTATTACATAATCTGAGTCTTTATAAAATGTGATTGTGTTAAAAATCACGAAACATTTCACTACTCACCAGAGGTTGCAAGGCAGCAAAAGGTTCTTCCTCCACTGCAATGTAAGTCCTGGAGGGAATTCGGGTCCAGAGCAACCCTGTGCCGTCCGCATTCAAGGTAACATCCGTGGGACACTCTGCACCGCTGAGGATGGCTTGTAGGGCGCTTTCGTCCATCTCGGCTATAGGTTCACCGCCCACCTTGACGCTGCGACATTTTGTGCGACTCTTGAAATTGGCGAACCACCCTCTGCTGGCAAGGAAGGTCTCGTCTCCGCCTTCCTTCTCCTTCAGTTCCTCGAAAATAGACCGAGCTTTGTCGGAGATCATGGATTGGTTCATGGGAACGCACTGTTGGTTCATGTCCTCCACCCACAGCGTCAACAGCCTCTCCATCTGTTCCATCAATTTGCTGCGGGAGTAGCTGGTTTGAACGGCGCTGATTCTGTTGGCTTGTTGCATCGAAGTTTTTATGCGGTCGGCGTTTTTCATGATTGTTGTGACGGTGGATGGAGGCAGATTCATGGCTCGGCAGACATCGGGTCTTTTGTGTCCACTTTCCATGCGTCGAATCACTTCCATCTTTTCCTCCAAGGTTATGGATCGACGAACTTTCTTTTGTCCTTCGATTTTTGGCAACACAAACCTCCACAACTCTGACATGGTTGCGTTCTGTATTAATAACTAGGACGAAACATTCGCACATTTGATCACATAACAACACAAAATATATTTTAATTCTTCAATAAAAATTATTTTCCTTTAAATCTATTAATCAAACATTCGCGCATTTGATCACAAAATATCTCTCGAATTACCTGAATAAAATCGATTATTTACTTTTGTTATTCAAATACAGTGGCGAAAATAATTTATGGAAATGTGTCTGGTTAACACTAGGCAAACAATGTCTTTTAAATGTTTTATTATAACACAGCAAATAAGAAAGTATTTGTACCTCTGCGGATTGTATTGGGGTCGTTTATCTTGGCGCTCGGGCAAGACTTTCAGGAATTTTATTTCCACCAACACTGTTGGAATATCCATAAATTAAGTTTAGTTTAACAAGAAATTCAATAATCCCAACAGAACTAACCGGAAACAAATTTATGGATATTCCCTTGTA
The DNA here is from genome assembly GCA_031471125.1 of Archaeomysis grebnitzkii. Lineage (NCBI taxonomy): Eukaryota > Metazoa > Arthropoda > Malacostraca > Mysida > Mysidae > Archaeomysis > Archaeomysis grebnitzkii. Next base: position 2,850 of record JARUHE010165838.1, on the reverse strand, counting down.
AGTACATCGTCAGGTTTCGAATAATAACCAAAGTTAGTCTAAATTAAAGGAAGAACACGCTTTGGTTATTTTAAATATATTTTTATATTTTAATGTGTTTTTATTTATTACATAAAATACAACCTAACTAAATGTGTTTTAATAAAACTTTCGTATAATTCTGTATTGCTTTTAAATAATTAAAAAAAACAACAACAATCGAATCAAAATCGTAGTATGACCATTTTCAAACTTTTACTATGTCTGATATTTTTTAATTATTAAATATGTACTAAAGTGGATTAATTTTGCGCTTTCACAGTACATGGATCGAGAATGGCACAAGTGACGTAAGATCTATGTTATTTGAATCTGGGTTACCTTACTTGTGCTATTGTCAATCTAATTATGTTTTAGGGTAAATTCAAACAATATAAACGGAATGGCACGTATTAAACATTAAAATGTGGCAGTTGGTCGTTTTAACTCCCATCTATGTCAGCGAAAAAACTAAAAAATATACTTTACTATCTATCGAATGTACTAAAATTATACTTTACTAACTATCGAATGTACTAAAATTATACTTTACTATCTATCGAATGTACTAAAAATATACTTTACTATCTATCGAATGTACTAAAAATATATTTTACTATCTATCGAATGTACTAAAAATATACTTTACTATCTATCGAATGCACTAAAAATATATTTTACTATCTATCGAATGTACTAAAAATATACTTTACTATCTATCGAATGTACTAAAAATATACTTTACTCTCTATCGAATGTACTAAAAATATACTTTACTATCTATCGAATGTACTAAAAATATACTTTACTACCTATTGAATATACTATATATATAACGAGTATACTAAAAATATACTTTACTATCTATCGAATGTACTAAAAATATACTTTACTATCTATCGAATGTACTAAAATATACTTTACTACCTATTGAATATACTTTATATCTATCGAGTATACTAAAATATACTTTACTACCTATCAAGTATACTTTACTACCAATCGAATGTACTAAAAATATACTTTAGTACCTATCAAATATACTAAAAATACACTTTACTACCTATCGAATATACTTTATTATCTATCGAGTATACTAAAAATATAGTTTACTATCTATCGAGTATACTAAAAAAATACTTTACTATCTATCGAGTATACTAAAAAAATACATTACTATCTATCGAACATACTAAAAAATTACACTTTATATCTATCGAATATACTAAAAATACACTTTAATACCTATTGAATATACTTTATATATATCGAATATACTTTACTATCTATCGAATACACTAAAATATATACTTTATATCTATCAAATATACTAAAAAATGTATTTCACTACCTATCGAATATATAATAGAACGACCTAAAATTCTGAGTTAGTGCATGTATTAATATTAATTCAGAGACATACATTGACCCTGTAAAAAATAGCCATCTGGGGGAGGGGTGTACGGAGTCATTAATAAAACAAGCTATAAAACATATGACATATAAAAGAACCAACAATATTACCACGAATAATTATTTTCATAAAAAAATATATATAGAATCATAAGACATGTTTCCAATTCTAACAGTTTTCAAAATGGTAACGTCACTAATACGTCACTCTATTTGAAATAGTTCCAGAGAGCTTGGAAACACAAAACCCATAAATATTTGAAATAAAAGTCCGCTGTTTATGTAAGCAAACTCCAATGAAAGTTAACATTTAATTTTAAAAAAAAAACAGTCTAAAGATTTATTTATGAAGGTATTAATTGAATTTAGTGATCCTATTAAAATAAAACAAAATATTTAAAAGTTTATAGTTGAATTATTAAGAAGCTGATAGCATCTAAAAAGTTGCCATAATTTATTGATTTAATTTTTTTCTGTATTATTTTCTTTATAATATACTACCTCAGGGCCTTGTTTATAAAATAATGCAGTTCGCAAACGGTTTTGAAACAGTTTACAAACTGTTAAGAGTCGGAAACACCTATGACGTCATAATTTTCAAAATTTTACAAACTGTTTGTAAACTGTTAGAATCGGAAACATGCGTTATGTATGCTAAATTATTTCATATAACACTGCATTGAATTTCTAATAACAAAGTAAGTGAATTTGAAGTTTTCATATTACATGTGTGTTCAATATTACGTACAGTATTTTGAATGGCATATTTTATATGACTTGAATTATATTTAGGTGTAAGAAAACTATTTATTCTAAATATCTATATTATTCATAAATTATTTTTCCAAATGAGAAACATGTTTTCGAAATAGTTTTTGCTTTGCCAATTATATTTTTTTTCAAAATTATGTAGCTTCTTGTTTACTTTAATAATTACTGGAACTTTGTTTTCTCAATTTTGAATGTATATATTAAATAGTTTGCTATCATACATAAATGAAACATTTTATGTAAAGATATAAATAAAATAATATAAATTTTTCTATGAATATCTAATAAAAAGAAATCAAGTAAGGAATAGGGTAAGTAATGATAGAGATGCAAAATATCCCAATCTTGTGCATATTAAACCTTAAGGCAAGAGAGAGAAATAGAGATAGAGATAGAGAGGAAAGAAGGAGAGAAAAAACTAAACACTATAGCATATAAAATACAACACATGAGATTTCGCTAAAATGGGTTCCTCAGATATCTATAAAAATAAAAATAAGATGTCGTATCATACATTATGGAAAACATCTAAAGTGAAATCGTCCTTACGTCATTTCCATTTTATCAAATTTAGCCAACATTTGTGATCTTGTAATAATACATTGCACACAAATTACATTACAGGATCTGTTTGTACTCTTTCTCTCT
>JARUHE010165727.1:0-13971 GCA_031471125.1 Archaeomysis grebnitzkii | reverse complement strand
CAAGAAAGATACTATTACACAAAATAAGTGAAATATTAATATCTTTCATGTTCAGTATTTTCAGTACTTTTTTATATATACCTAAACTAGGCTTTTGCCGATTATTGTGTTTAAGCTAGGATTTAGCCGTTGCCAGACTGTCAGATACATATATTTACTTATAAATGACATTTCATAAAAATGTGCTGTCTTATGTATTAAAAACTTATTTAACAGTAAATTAAATTTATTTCATTCACCATGTATTTCACGAAATCAGTATATAAAATTTCTTGGGGTGTCAAGAAAATTGAAGAAGTTTGTTTGTACAAAACGGATGCAATACGAAATACCGAGCTAGATTGTTTCTAGTTTCGGATGTAATAACTATATTTTTTCTAGTTTTGTATGCACGTTTACGCATGTGCATCTGCATCCGACCATAACCACTGATACACTTAACAAAAACTTTCAACTTAACTTGATACAAAAATAACACCAATGTCTTTACTTCGTTTCAGGCAATGTAGGATTTTTTTTATTTAATGAAAGAAAGAAATATTATTGTCTAAAAAATCAATAAGTTGTGCAAAGTTAAAGGGTGGATTTAAAAAAATATTGAGGAAATTAAAAAAATTTTGTATTGATAAAAAATGTCAACTGACAGGAAATTGTCTGTAGGTTAAGGTTATGTAAAAATAAAACATTTTTACTAAGGAATCATGCCAAAAAAAATCCCTTATATAATATATTTTATTAAACAATTACTTATTTCACCAAAAAACCTTAATAACCAGTATATAATGTTATGTTCTTTATTTTCATCAAACCAAACTCTTCTGTTAAATTATTTTTGAAAAAATGGAAATTTAGTTAAAGTCCTGAAATCATCCACCATCCCAAAACCAATTATCTGTATTGAAGCCGTTCTTCCAGACACAGCTTAATAATAAATTTATTTATTTTTGCAGCCTAATCTTCAAGCAATATAAATCTAAATTTTATACTTCCTCACCAAAACCAAATTTTTTATTTTCATGGAAAAATAATTTTAAAATATCATTTGCATTAAATTTTCTGTTATATTTGCCTTGTATTATTGTTGGTAAATAAAAAAATTGTACAAGACCGTGAAAGTACCTTGTAAGTTAGTTCTGTAAATTAGAAGAACTGAAAAAAGTGCAGACAAGTCGAGGTAAAAAAAAATGACATTGCATCAAGACAGGCCCAAGAAGCCAAGAAACTTTACCTAGATCCGCAAATGGATCAGCAGGTTTGTTTATTTGTTGCCTTGGCATTGGGTTGACAGGACTGGATGACCCCCCCATCATGAGATTGACAGGACTTGAGGATCCCCCCATCATAGGGTTAACAGGACTGGCGGAACCTCCCATATTTCGATTGTTACCCATCATTGCAGTTGTAGAATTTACACCTCCAATTGGCTGAAAAACAAAAGTTTCCTTATTTAATATAATCTACATCATTAAGTGTTAAATAATTATATTATTTAATCTAATGTACATCATTAAGTGTTAAATAAGTATATTATTTAGACATCATTAATATCAGAAGTTATTGACCAAATACATCAAAACAACGAATCTTAACTAATTACGAATTTCAAATATTAGTTAAGACTTAAAGTAATGTACAGTCTAGCAACAACTAACTTTCTACTTACAGGTTTATAAAAATTAGAAAAACTATTTACATTAGCTGCAAGATTAGAAGCTGTAAATTCGCTAAGGAGATCTGGAGTATCCTTAGCTGGTTCTTTCTTGTATCCTGAAGACAGCAGCCCACTGAAAGGATCAAACAGGTTGCCATTTTGTTCTTTCTTTTTATCTGTGGTCATGGTGTTTGATGGAGCCTCTCCAAACCCACTAAGGAGATCAAAGTTGCTTGGGTCCTTCTTCATTCCGGAGGATCCGTCACCATTGGATATGTTCAGTAGATCCACACCTTCTGTGGCTTCGTTCACATTTGACGGAACCCAATTCAGAAGATCGACATCGGCTGGAACCGAGCAGGGCGGTACATCAACAGAAGGGGGTCTCGGTATTTTGGGACGAGTATGTGACTGAACTAATGGAGGCTCGTCCTCATCTGATACAGTCAGTTCAATTTCTTCTTCATTTTGCTGAAAAAACATGAATCAAATTTAAGATCTCTGAGGTCATCTAAAAGTTAGAGTATTTTTTATCAAAAACTTTCAATAATTATAACCAGCTAATCCTTACTACTGATAAGTTCTTATTGCAAACTGCTATTAATAATGATAAATTCCTGAGTTCAAGAAAGAAAAGAAAAGTTACCTTATTGGTAGTATTTCGGCCGACGTTTGCCATAAAATCTGCTGTTGATAGAACTTGACTAGATGGATCTTCATCACGCCTCTGTGTAGCAGGAGAGCCATGAACACTAGCTAGAAGGTATTAGAGATAGAATCATTTTTAAAATCAAGTAAAAAATACTCAACATTAGTCCTAATTAAAAAATTTATGAAGATAATTATTTCAATTAAACAAGCATGAGTAAATGCTATGCATTAAAAGCTGTGCCTATAAATTCAAAAATGTTTCTAATTCAAGTGATTACTGAATATAGACAGTTCCAGGTTTTATAATGTTATTGAAATGTTATATGTTCTGATGGATCATACAACTCATCTTTAGTAAAGTATATTAATATATTTTTCATTTACTTCAAGCATACTTGAAGTCAAAATCTTGGTTAACCACGATTTAATGATATAATGGCAAGAGTCCAAAGCTCCTAGAATATCCATTATTTAAAGAAACAAAAATTTGTGAGAAAAAAGTCCTTAAGGCATTCTACCTTAAATCTTCACTTCTTTCATTTGTTTTAAATACATTTTTTTCTAAACCTTCAAATAAAAATATCGATTGACCATGCATTTAATGATTCAATTGAAATCTATATTCAAGAACAATAAATATTTGGAAATATTTGTTTTAAATAAGCTATTTCCTAAACCTTTAAAAATTTTTAATTAACTATGAATTTAGTGATAAAATGGCATAGTTCACAACTTCACAACTACCTTATAAAAGGTATTTTGCAATAAACAAGCACAGGCAAATGCTACACATTAAAAGCTGTGTTTGTATATTCAAAACATTTATAAAATTGTGTAATAGTTGAATACAATTCTATATATGCAAATGAAAAGCAACACGAGCGACTGTATGTACATCCTTATTGACAACATTTCAAAGATCTACAGTCTTCATCATCAGGTAAAATACATCTGTTAAAAACATTTAACACATATATACATAAAATTTTGATATAAAAACATTTAATACTAAAAAGTTAAATGCTCAGGTAAAAAACTAAAAAAAATTGAAAAAAAACAAAGTACAAAAGTAAAAAATTAAAATATTGTGTTGTGAAAGCTAAGAAAAGTAATTATTATAAACTATTTGAGCATTAATAAAAGTTGAACATTAAAAATTTAAAGTTTAAAAAATGTAAAAATTGCAGGGAGTAATGACTAGAGACTACAGATTACGGTAGTGTTGTTCACTAGTAAAATTTGAAAGTACTATATACTAAAAAATAGTATAAATTGAAAAATTATGAAGAGTTTTATGGCAAGCATAGCCAATGATTATTGATTATATAAATAAACAGGCCAATGCCCAGTGCTCCACCCGGAATGTATTCAGCACTTTCAAACTACAATAATGTAACTAAGTAACATAAAAGAGATAAAAAATTAATTTGGTGCTAATCAAAGCCGATAAAACAGTCCAGTAGACATTAAAAATTCAACTAAATCATGAATTGGGACATCTTCATGTAATATCCTTGTCAGAGGAAGCCCAGCCAAGCCAAGAGGTACCCTCTCACCAGAGTATGCTGAACAGTCAGCACACAGTTGCAGGTCAAGCAGACGGGTGGAACATGATCAGCTCCCGAGCAAAGGAGAAAGTAATGGGTCAACCTCGTGTGCCCTATACGCAGTCTCGTAAGGATGGCATTAACACGCCTAGGAGACGGTCATGTGTAGTCCAGTGGGATATGTTCGGGCGGAACGACCTTAACTTGGCATTAGAATGAGCAGTGTGTTTTATGAAAGCGATGTCACATCCTTACAAGACACACAGCTCAAGGGTAAGTTTTCATTCAATCTGTTCTATTAGTGTTTGCAATAATTTCAAAATTTGTTGGCCTAATTTTATGATGATGTTTTAATTGATGGTCATATATAGATGAAAATAATTTAGTTGAAAAAGGACATCCAGTCCTTACAGACCTGTTCATATGCTCGTATATTCTACATCGCAATTGTCTAGCAGTGCTACCGATGTACGAGGACTGGCAATCCTCACAAGTATTTTTATAAATAACACACGAGCATATGTCAGGCTGCAAAGACTCCTTATGTCGAAACAGAGATAGAATTGAAAAATTGTTTACAAAATCCTTTTTAAATCTAAGTTTTGGGTACATTTTCTCTTTTTGACCTCGCTGCATATTTTATCTGATATGTAGCCATAATATTGCATTGAAAGATCTTTTATTTAAACAGACAGTGTTTAACTAGAGTTATTAAAAATATTGTTTAAAAAAGATTTTATTGGTTTTAAAATAAAACGATTTGGAAAGCCATCAACCTCCCCCTCTGCCCCAACAATCAACAGCAACTTATAAGAGACTGTTTTGTCACAGCCTAATAAATAAATACTGATTTCACAATAAAAATCTTTAGTGACACCAGTGTAGAATGTTGTTATTTATTGTCATTTACAATATTGGCAAATTTCAATATATTCCATAAATCATCCAACAACAATCACAGGATACTTATTTTTTCAAACAATGATTTCACACAAAAATAAAGGCAACATTTAGTTGGGAGTCCACAAATCATATGCCTCCCAACAGCAACAATCAGAGGTCAGTTATAGAGCTGGTCTCTCAGACACAGGTTAATAAAATTTAAAAAAAATTAAATGTGTTCATGAAGAGGTAGATAATCAGAAAATAAAAACAATTAAATGTGTTCATGAAGAGGTAGATAATCAGAAAATAAAAACAATTTGTCTTACCAAACTTTTCCTTTGTTTCCTCCATTTCAATTACAGATGAATAAGCAAAACTTGGTTTGAAATTAGCTGCCGAATGAGTGACCCAGGGAGGGGGTTGGGGAGCAGCTCTGTCGACATCAGAGACAAGTAGACTGACATTTACATAGAACTTCTCAGGATAATGGTCAGGTTCGGCAATGTCGTCGAGATCATTCAGGGTGAAGCGCATTGATGTGTCTTCTTCTGGAATAAACCCTGTATGGAACTGGATTTGTGCCACTTTCACTCCGGTGATGCGGCCCATCATCCGCCTTGCATGGAAAATGTAAATACAGACATCTCCAACCAGATGAACATTCAGTGGAATTACGACTTTCTTATCGAATGGACTGAAAAGCTTCATACTCTCATAGTCCTGTATTGTACTCAATATTCTTGACTCCCCCTGAAATATCTCAACGTAGGCTCTTACTCCATCTCTCCTTTGTGTGAAAAGTGGAATAGGTGATAAGGTTAGAGATGCAAGAGTAACTGGCTTGAAGTGAGGTAGAGTGGGAGGCACTGATGACATCTCACGAATATATCTTAAATACCTCAATTGCGATGGTTGCAATCCTGGAGGTAATCGTTTTATTGCGAACATGTTTAAGACTTGCTCTGGACTACCAAATGCATGCATCATAAGTAGAAATGTTGTGACAAGCATAGCTGTTGATGCTCTTCCATCAAGGCAGTGAATAACAACAACATTTTTCATGTCTTTACTTAAATAATCAAAAATAGCATACGAGTAATTGTAAAGAGCTCCGAGTGAAGGAGCCCTTTTAGCATTCCAATTTCCATCGATTACTCGAGCATTAAACTTTGTATTGTGATATGGTCTTCCAGAGACATTGCATATGATATAGTGTCCCAGATGTCTCCCATCTAGGACAGACTTGACATCCTCGACATGATTTCTGTAAGCAGATTCGATTCCCTCAGCCGGATATGACATAGCAATCAGTCTAGACGTGATATAGGTGAGATCCAAATCAGTCCTGGTGATTGTTTGACTCACTGTTTGTATCACCTTACTTGAGGTGTCTTTAATATTTTTGAAGATGCTACCCGAGTAGCCTTTTATTGATGAAAATAACCCACCACTACCAGCTGGTCCAGCTGGTGGATACGCAACACTACCTGGTACACTTTGTTGAGCGGGTTGAGGTCGTGGTGGTGGTGGCCTGGACGGTTGGGGGCGTCGTTGACTTCCCGGAGAGACTGGGGCCGGAGGGCGATCAGGTGGAGCGGGTCGGTTTAAATTACCATTGTTCTGTGGTTGATGAACCGGAGTTGAGATGTCAATTTTCTTCATCCGAATCTGGATCGGAGATCTCGTAGGGAAACCCTTTGTTTCGGCGATGGCCGCCAATCTTTCGAGAACGTCTGAAATTTTGAAGCGTTCGTCTGGATTTACTTTTAGCATTCCTTTCATCAACTCGTGGAAGCAGTCGTACTTTCCATCTTTTGCTGGTATAGAGTAATTACCATTTATTATTCTGAAATTAATATTATAATTATTATTATTATTATAATTCTCATTATTAGTATTCTCAAAATTTCAAAGAACCATTACAGAAATTTAATGAGAAGAGATTAATGAATTTTCATCTATTCTTCGCTTTAAATCTTATGGAGAACCAAATTAAAATGTATATAATGAAAAATACAGAATTCATTAAAAAAAACAGTTCAACTATGCCTTAGTTTTGCCGAATCTTCAAATGGATGCTTCAAATAACACAAATAATAGAGAATGCATCCGAGGGCCCAGATATCTGCTTGGCCATTGATTGGATAGTTATTCCAGGTGTCCAACATTTCTGGAGCTCTGTACATTGGTGTTGTGTGAGCAGCCATCTTGAATTTAGACAAGTTTTAGAATGATTAATAAAAAAGTAAAGAATTGCATACAGTTCTTAAGAAAACTTATTTTAATAAAAATGGAGCTAAATTCTTAGAATAAATTAAACTTATAAAGCAAAATTATTAATTTGAGCTCAAAGATGTAATCAAAATTTATTGAAAAAATTCCAAAGTAATTTTTAGTTTTGATTTCAATGCACAGTTTAAGATATTTCATATTATTTTGATTTTGATTCTACATTACAAAAAAATGAATATTTAGCTAAGGTGAAAATTAAAACTAACCTCTTCTTCAAGCAAGCCCCTTTGATTAACACTCCAACCATGGTCTATAACATAGGATTTAGTTGTGGATGACCCAAAATCACACAACTTTACAAAACCTAATTCACTGAATAAAACATTTTCTATTTTTAAATCTCTATGAAGAACTTGTGGTGATTGTGACTGAAAACATTAGGTACATTTGAGTATTACTGTAGATAATATGGTAAGATCAATTCAAATAACTTCATTTTAATAGCAAAATAATGTACTTCATATAATAATTTATAGTGACTTTTTAAATTTAAAACTTTGCATGTATACATTTATTCAAAACTTTTGTATTCAAATTATTCAAAACAACACAATTTATAACAAAGAAAAACCTGCATATGATGAACAGCTCTTGATATTTGATACACAATTGCACAAACTTGATCCACTGGCAGGGTGTTGCCATTCAACACCCGCATAGCATCCACCAATGAACCACCTAAGTGAAGAAAAACAAATAGAATTGAGCTTCATTGCAGTAAAACATTTCAAAAAAGTGAAACATTTTTGATGTAGTTCAATTGTTAAAATGACTAGAGTTATTACAATAGCAGCAAAAATAATTTATCAAATCTTTGATTTATTATGGAGCATGTGAACAAATTGAAGTGAAAACTGTATATATAATTTGGATTTCTGTTATTGTCTGGACCAAGTTTTTTTTATTGACTTTAGAGCAATTTTTGTTTATATTTAAATTTCACCACGTGAAATTCAGTTTAATTGTAAGATATGATAGTAAGCATTATAAAATAAGTTAAGGTTGTTTGACCAAGGTGATAGATATCTTCATGCAATATCAATTACTTATGACTAGCTGGTAAAATGAAAGTAATATAATAGATGACCTTCACTGACAACAACAATGATAGAAATGTGATTTATTTTAGTGCTGCAGGAATACCTTAAACAATTGAGATAGATCTAGAAGATAAGATTAGCTCACCCGTGCATAATTCCGATAGAAGTAGAAATTCTGATTTTCCCACAGAGCTTTGGGATTTGTCTACCATCTGAAAGCCGATAAAATCCACAATGTGGGGATGACCGGATAGTTGACGTGAAATTGAGATCTCATCTTTGATTGCATTGCACGACTTTTGATCTGTACCAAGTAGACGTTTCAAGGCATACAATTTGCCATTCGATACATCTTGAGCAACGTAAACAAAAGCAAACCCTCCTGGAAAAAAAATTATTTTCAATTATTATTAGATTAATAACTAATTAACATAGATTTGGCACAGTTATTCTCACTATGTTATAACTACCAAGAATAGTGTTTTAATCAAATTAAAAAATACTCTAGGTATTATCAAATTAAACCGTTATAATAAAGAAAATAGAGAAATCTCTTTCAATTGGTATACAATTTGGATATAATATGGCATCCATCAACCATTAACCAGAGGTAACAAATGGTTTCAGTAAAAGACAGATTAATTGAGCTTATAAAAAAAATAACATTTGTCTTACAAAAATAGTAAAATATGTTTCCTAAGTTCATTAAAAACCATCATATTTAGGGGGAAAAAATCTATAGAAACTTGTTTATTTTTTAAAGCAGTTATTATTCAAGGGGACATTGTAAATTAAAAAAAAAACAAAGAAAAAACTTAAACATTTACTTTCACATCTTATAAAAATAGTGAAATATTTTCAAAGTTAATTTGAGCTATATACCATCATTTTTCAAATAAAATATAACATATAAAAAATATTAAATCAAAGTTATTATTCAGCTCATTATCTATAAACTTTTTTCAATAAATAAAAAACTGAAATCAAAATTGAAAAACATTTACATTTACATTCACCTAAATTGTGAAAGCGATGTGACGACGACGACGATGGACTGACCCATGCATGTCGATTCTGTCATACCTCCTCAATTTTATAATTTTCAATTTAATTTATTGAGGAAACCCCGTAGGACAGATATATAGAGCTTCCTAAATCCTTCGAGAAGGAACCACCCATATATCATCTCACCTTGACCATTGCAAACCAATCCTGGGTAACATTTGGTATATCTGATGACATTCTCCAACAAGAATCATCTCCATTCGTTTGATTACCGCAGGAGAATAAATGGTGCATGGGAGGTTGCTCCTCACTTGCTGCAAAGAGGAATAAGCTATTGTCGATCTTTCACCAATGGATAAGAGATCCCAAAGAGGTTTATTCCAACCTGGTGAGTTGTCACATCGTTGAGTCCATACCTTGTGAACAAGTCACTCTGGTGTCGGGCATGCAACATCTTACGGCAGCTATGCAGAAGGGCTTGTCAGATCTTGACAACCGCCAGACTCTTTGGTCTCTGATAGGACATCTCTACCTTTGAGCCAGAAAACCGACAACTCTCTACTATGGCGGGACTCAGGTCCCCAACCTATCCGACTCTGATCTCAGACAACACGGCATTTTGTAACCATCAACATGGTTATATTTTGGGAATTATTTCGGTCAAGGGTAAGAAGATCTCAATACCAGAACAATTGGAATCTCCCCATCCTTCACCATTTCTTCAATCATGAATGATACATCTGAATCCTGACTGCCATCTCCATGGCTCTGACATAAACCGACATTGTGAGAAGTTTGGCAGGGCCAGGAGCTCCCTGGAAAAGTCGAGACAGGAACTTATCGTTATGAAATCGCTTTGACCTGCTACCACAATCGGAACTTGATTTGGTTTGATTTAGAGTTCTTTAATTTTTGTAAAGGTCAAAGGAGGAAGTACGATGTCTATAACAGCAACAGAACTTCAACAATGGTCAATCCAATGCACAAAATGTGATGGTTTAAGCACTTCATCCATTAAATGTGAGCATTTGAGTTTTTGTGCAAAGATAGTGGTAACACATTTCGTATTATATTTATCAACTAACTATCAACAAACAAAATAGATGACCTGAAATCTCATGTGGCTATAATTCAATAAATATTTATCTATGAAAAAGTTTACTCCTGGTAATGTTGGTTAGATGGTCATTATAGCCAGCCTATCAATACGCCTATTTTTGTAGAAAAATGTTAAATATTTTCCAAAATTACTTATACTAGCTTATCTATATCACTTTCGCTTTCGATTGATACCCATATGTTTATATTTTGACGAATATAACACAAGTAATAGCCAAAATAAGTAATTTGTCAAAGATTATGCACAGTCAACTGACCGGCGTACCAACCGTCGGGATGACGTCGCATTTCTGTAACTCTTCAAAGAAAAAACTTTAAATTTTTGCTCAAATTTTTTCCGAGTTCAAAAACCCTGTTTTTGACTATAACTTTTTTAAGGTTGGTTTTTAAAATAAATTACTCTTGGCCATAGAGTACCTGCAATCTCACGTGGCTATATTTCAATAAACATTTATTTTTTGAAAAAAAAGGTATTCCTGGTAATGTTGGTTAGATGGTCATTATAAATTTTTTTTCAATAAAATTTTCTGTAACTCTTCAAATAAAAAACTTTAAATTTTTGCTCAAATTTTTTCAGTGTCCAGAAACTCTGTTTTTGACTATAACTTTTTTCGGGTGGTTTTTTAAAAAAAAATACTCCTAGCAATTATGATTGGATGGTCATAATAAACAACTTTTCTTCACTAAAATTTTTTGTAACTCTTCAAATAAAAACGTTAAACTTTTGCTCAAAGACGACGACAACAATGCCGGCGATGTCGAAAAAATAAAACCAATATAGAGTTTTTTCCTTAACGGAATGCTCGATAAAAATAGAAGGGGAAAATTTGATAACAATGACGTCTTATATGAATCACATGCCATCTGATCAATCAATCAAAAGATGTTTCTATTCTTACAGGCATAACAACTATGGCTAAAGCCTACTTTAGATCCAATAATCAATCAAGCAACACTCCACAAAAAGTACTGTCAATTTGGGAATTTTGTTAAATTCATTGGTCTCGAATGGCAAACTCCAATTTTCTACATTGCAAGATTACCAGCCATCATGGTTCTAAGTTTAGTTTATATTTATGCTAGGTTTTGTTAGGTGATGCAAGTAATGTTTTGCCAATTTATGAAGAAACATTTTAACAGTTGGATTTTTTATGTTCTTTGTTAGGGATTTTACATGTTTAGTACTTGTGGTACTTTTTAAATGGGATCTAAACTAGGCTTATGCGATAACTACTAATAAACACCCGCTTTACCCAAAGTTCTTTAGAAGTTAAAATACATAAACATATTGTTACTCTAAAATTTTGCAAATGCAAATCAACATGTGTTCCTTTCTGCACATTATAACAATCAAAGCAATGTTTTAGTGTTGTTTGCTACATGTTCCACAATAATTACTATTTATGTGTCACACTAGCACCCGGTGTACAACACGTGTGCACACTGGACTTTGGGACAATGGGTGCACAATGCACGTGAATTACACGCCTTGGCGTGGCACCATCCTTAATTTCAATTATAGGTACAAAACATTTTGCTTTTCATTTACATTCACTAAAACAATCACATATAATTTATGTATTTTCAACTTGACTGGCATTTCAATCAACACTTTTTGATGTGCATCAGAATACATTTCATTCTATAATTGAACAGACTGAGTATATTTAATATATTTAACTAACAAGCTAAATATAATTGAACATTTGCTTTATTTTCAATGTATCACATTACAGGACTATAAAAGATAGTAATTTATTTCATTGTATCACATTACAGGACTATAAAAGATAGTAATTTATTTCATTCTACCTTCAATTTGTTTATTACATAACTTTCGAATAAAAACATTGACAATTAAAAATTTTAAATGAACGCGCACTAATAGTGATGGTGATTTACTAATCGCTGTGCAGGTAAGAACAATATCCATCTTTATACTTCATTCTTTTGTTTAATTTAATTTCACTTGTTTTAAAAACTCATAAGTTACAGTAATAAATGAAGTGAAAGGCTAACTTATCTGTAAATAACGAAATAAAGGCAGCGTGAAGTTTCGAGCAGGCAGAGAGCTTCGCTCTCACGGGCAGGCAAAAGTTTACAGAAGTAAGATTGTATGTGCATACGTAAGTATGCTTATTCAAAGACCATACATCAAGAAGGTTGCCAGTTCTCTAGGATATCTTTTTGTTAATACTGCCAATTATTACACAGCTGCCGAGCATATGGGACTTCATTCTAGCTGTCTTGAAGTTTCACCTATAGTATTATTGTTTTTTTTTTTCATTTAATGTTAGCATTATTTTCGGCTAAACTTTACTTTAGATCCCTTAATCAAATCTAGCAACTTTGATAAGAAAGTACGGTAAATTTTCAGTTTCACTGTACCATGCTGTATTATTATTAGGCACTATATGAACTAAACTAAAAACTAACCTAACCTAGCTACAAATTAGTAGAACAAAACACTATTTATTAAACAAAAAATGTCTAGAAAAATACTATAAAAGTCATAAAATATCCCTCACAAAACCTAGGGACAAAGTTTACAAAGATGAACATTTTTATTTTGGAATTTACTTTATGGATTACTTGTAAAACTGTTTCAAAGTGAAATATGAGGTGAATATGAACCAAATATGATCATTATTAATGAAATTTATTAAAAAATAATAATACAAAAATAGTAATAAAAGCTTACTTAGGAATTGTACGTTCGCCAGTGCAAGTTGTTTGAAAGAAGTGATTCACCTGAAAACCGAAATGGACTTGACTATACCAAGTTGATCGAACATTTTATCTAGTACTTTTTTTGGAGAAGTTTGAACATAGCTAATAGGTGTTTTCGGTCACCAAAACCCATTTGAGGAGCAAAGTTAGGTTAGGTAAGGTTAGGTGTGGTCACGGTAATGCTAAATTTTGCTTAAATACTGGTTGATGTATGTATTCAAAATTCAAAATACTTTTTTGGAATTTTTTTTATTTTAAATTCTAGCAAGTTGCAATTTTTCAGTCCTTGTTCATCGTTCTTAATGTAAGCATGGAATGTTGCAGTGATAGTTTAAGCGATTTTGGCAACATATTTAAGAATAATTATGAAAAATTAATTGAATATTGTGTTGTACACAACCTTATATTAGGTGAACTTGTATGTCCTAAGTTTTAGCAAGGGCCTTGTGGCCTGTTTTTGAAGAACTTGCCAAATCTTCAAGAACGTGTCCATCAATGCTCATGACTACGCATTTATATAATTCTGGTTATTAAACAATGATAAGTTTTTGTTTTATTTTAGTTCTTTATTTATTTTAATTCAGTTTCTAAGTATTTTTCCTTTTTTATATTATACAATTATACGAATAGTTTCTGAAGTAATGTTAATGTGTTCGTGCTGCCACACTGAAGTTATTGTACAGCGTGCGACATGACATGTCCATTGTCCAGCTTTGTAAACTTTCACCTTTTATAAAGCCATTTGCCATAACAAATTCCTATTAATGCTGTCTGTCCCAAATAAAAATTGACCAGGTTGGTCCCAAAATAAGTTAAATATTAATGTTTTTCATGTTCAGTATTTTTAGTACTTTTTTTGGTTAATATCACCAACACAGACCCCTCTTTTCTATAGAGTTATTAGCAAAAATAGCTTTCATAAAAACTTTAACATGATTAAATATGTTCATTAAGCTATAAAATATTTAAATAGATGCAATATTAAAGTAATTACAAAAACATATATAGGGCAAATCGTACGTCTGGTTGTGCATATGCTGAAACAAGACTT
>JARUHE010165616.1:0-13973 GCA_031471125.1 Archaeomysis grebnitzkii | reverse complement strand
ATAATAATATTAATACTAATAATAATAATACTAATAATTGTATTAACATTATTATAATACAAATAATATTAATAATAATTGTAAGAATATTATAATAATATTAATAATAATAATATTAATACTAATAATAATAATACTAATAATTGTATTAACATTATTATAATACAAATAATATTAATAATAATTGTAAGAATATTATAATAATATTAATAATAATAATATTAATACTAATAATAATAATACTAATAATTGTATTAACATTATTATAATACAAATAATATTAATAATATTAATAATAATTGTAAAAATATTATAATAATATTAATAATAATAACAACAGTAATAATAAGAATTGTAAGAGTATTATTACAATAATAATAACATTTTTTAAGAATATTATAATACCAATAATAGTTGTAATAATATTGTTATAATAATAATAACATTAATAATTGTAAGAACATTATTATAATAATGATAATGATAACAATAATAACACTAATAATTGTAAGAATATAATAATAATAATAATAATAATAACAATTATAATGTTAATAATTGTAAGAATATTATAATACTAATAATTGTAAGAATATTATAATAATAATAATTGTAAAATACTTTTGCTTGTGTGTCGAGAGAAGGACTGAATTAAATTTAGATTTTCCCCCAGAAAAAATATTTAAATGATTACACTGTCAAGAAAAATTGACCTAAAAAATAAATTGTTACACATTCAATAAAGTTTGACCTAAAACTTTCTTGTGTGACAATCACACTCTTAAATTAAACCTGGAATGACCTTCGAGATTGAAGGTAAAACAGTTATTTGAGATCATAATTACCGAAACCTTATAATTAATAAAACTATAAAATTTTATTAATTTAAACTTCTAAAAAATATCTACCTTGCAAGTTTTTTATTGACAATTAATTGCATTTAAATGTTGCAAAAACCAGAATTTATTCTAAAGATACACTTAGCGGGATACCAAAGACAACGAAATCTGTTTAATTTGTTGTGTAATTGTTTGATTTAAAAACGTGTTTTCTCTAGCGTTAAATTTGATGTACAAATGTTCAATGTTACTCTACGATTAATGTTTGTTGTGCAACATTTTAATATCATTGTTTACTACTATTATCATTACTATTACTACTACTAATACTACTATTACTACTACTATAAAACAATAAACTACTAATAATAATATTACTATCATTACTACTACTACTACTGTAAAACAATAAACTCCTAATACTAGTACAACTATCATGACTACGGCTACTATAATACAATAAACTTCTAATACTAATACTACTATCATTACTACTAATACTATTAGACAGTAAACTACTACTTTAATACAATAAACTACTACTACTAATGCTACTATTATTACTACTACTACTATAATACAACAAACTACTACTATAATACAATATACTACTACTAATACTACTATCGTCACTATTATTACTATACATTGTTGTTGTACTACAAGTACTACCATTACTAATAATACTGAAATTACTATTACTATATTACATTAAGCTAATATTACTATTACTACTACCAATAATGTTATAACTTTACTACGACTACTACTACTTTTATAACTACTCTTATTACTATACTATAATTACAACTATTATTACTGTGAATAATACTATTGCAATAACACTGTAGACTACCACTACCATTACTACTATTAATACTATCATTACTATATTAAAATAACTACTACTACCATTAATACTAACATCACTGTTATTACTTTACTACAATTACTACCAGTACTATAAATACCACATTTCCCTGTATAATTACCACAATTATTACTACTATAATAACATAATAATGTAATATATAATAATATAATAATGTAATATATAATAATATAAGAATACAACAATATAATAACAATTATGAAGATAATGAAGTGAAAATTGATAATAATAATAATAATAATAATAATAATAATAATAACAATAAAAGTAATTATTAAAATACAATTTAATAACAAACCCCAAACTGCTTACATTAGAAACAATCTATTTCGAAGCTGCGTATAGACCACAGAACAACTAACAAACGTCAATCAATGCTAATTATAGTAAATTTCTTCAGCCAATCACAACGAATTGACAATGGTGACGTCACGGCACGTTACTGCTTCAAATATGTTAGTTGGTTTGTGTGTCTGTTTAAAGACAAACCAACCGGCCATACAACATATTCAAAGCAGTCACGTGACCGTGACGTCATCATTGCCAGTTCGTTGTGATTGGCTGAATAAATTTATTATAATTAGCATCAAGTGACGTTTCTTAGTTGTTCTGTGTATACATTATCCAATGTATTAATCAATCCAAGCGTGCAATGACATGCTTCGAACACAATGGCAAAGAAATTCAAAGTCAAAAGCGAATACAATGTCTACCAGACCACCAACACCGAGGAAAGGTTTTAGTTAATTAAATATAGATAAAATACGTAATTATTATAATTAATTGTAACAATTATTATCAATTATAATTATTTCTATGACTACTTGTAATAGTAACTTCTACAGATATGCTAACAACTATTAACAACTATGCGAACAAGTATTACTATTATTGCCTTCGAATTGTTATTATTATATTTGTTTTACAATGAAAAACTAGAACATTACTACTTTTATCACCATTATGTAGTTGTTATTGTTATTTTTTATTATTTTTATTGTTATTATTATGTTATTATTATGTTATTATTATTATTATTATTATTATTATTATTATTATTATTATTATTATTATTTTTATTACTAAGTTTCCTTTTTTTTATACTTCTTTGGCTTTTGTATAAGATTGTTTTTCAAAATCAAAATCTATAACTCTATTGTTATTGAAATTGTTATTACTCTATTCATTGCTTTTATTATTATTAGTTTTGTTATTGTTATTGATATTATTATTATTATTAGCTTTATTATTGTTATTATTATTACCATTGTTATTGATAATATTATTATTGTTAGTTTTATTATTGTTATTCTTATTATTTTTGTTATTGATATCATTATTATTAGTTTTATTATTGTTATTATTACTATTATTGATATTGATATTATTATTACTATATTCATTGTTATCGTTAGTATTATTATTATTATTGTTATTACTATTATTATTAGTTTTATTATTGTTATTAATATTATTGTTACTGTAATTTTCTTTGTAATTATCATTATCGTCATGCAATCGTGTCTCATTAAGTGCTTTAGTTTAATAACAAAAAAAACAAACAGACAACTAAAACAAACAAACAAACAATTAAAACAAACAATAAAACAAACACCTAAACCAAACAAATAAAACAAACAATTAAAACAAACAAATAAAACAAACAATTAAAACAAACAAATAAAACAAACAATTAAAACAAACAAATAAAAAAAACAATTAAAACAAACAATTAAAACAAACAACTAAAACAAACAAGCAAACAAATTAATTTCCTGAATTTATGTCAAAGGATAATCATGTTGTGGCTATATAGAAGTGATTAATTGAAAAACATTAAATGTGAAGTGAAAACAATAATAATAATAATAATAATAATATAATAATAATGTAATAATAATAATAATGCGTTCACATATTTTTCATCAAAGCTAATCGCTACTTTTTATTTAAAAAATAAACTACTTAAAACAAACAAACTTTTTCTTGCTTTACAACACAAAAAAAATCAATCAGATGAATACAAAAAGCAAGACAAAAAAACAAAGAAATGAATTAAAAGGCAAAATTCGAAACATGCGAAAGTGTTAATGAATAATAGTGCTCCATATTTCTGTTAATATATCCCTCTCTAAAACACATAAAAAGCATTTAAATCGGTGTATAAAATATAATGAATGTAGACAAGTGTGGTGTTTAACCCAAATATGGATCGACAATAGCACAAGTGAGGTAAGCTCTATGGTGTTTGAATGTAGGTTACCTCACTTGTGCTATTGTCGATCCACGTCTTTCTTACGTGTTCTCGTTTTTGCACTTGAAAGCAATCATGAACACATCAAATGTTGATAATGAAAGTGTAGACATTGAAGATGGTGTTGGCTTTCAAGCGAAACCTTTTATGTTTGTTTTTAAATTTTATTTTTAATATATTTTTTTTATTTTATCATTCTTAGTGGTTTGTAAGTTTAAAACATTCGTATAACATTTTTATTACATTAGTTAATTATAATGTCAAAAATGGTTACATTGCTTGTCAATAACAATACTAGAAAAATAATAATGATTTCAGAAATAACAACAAAAATAATACAAATAATACAAATAATAATCATAATAATAATCTTAATAATAATCTTAATCATAATAATGACCATAATAATAATCTTAATCATAATAATGACCATAATAATAAATATATTCATAATCTTAATCATAATAATGACCATAATAATAAATATATTCATAATCATAATCATAATCATAATAATAACCATAACCATAATCGTAATTATAAAATAATAATAAAAGTTTTGAGAACAAAACTGTTACAATGTTTATTGCAGTAACATTAAAATGATGATGATAATGTAGATAATAGTGATGATAATGAAGGTGCTGGTGATGATAATGAAGGTAATGATGATTGTAATAATGATAATAATATTAATTTAAAATTATTTTTGTATAAAATGTATAATTATTATAAATTCAATTTATAAACTTCTCCCTTTTTTATATTTCGACCATAAATTCGAAAGTTGATTAAAGTTTAAAGTTTTTGTTAAAAAATAAAAGCTTGGTTGAAAGTTGCAAAGAAGATTATCTGAATAAATTCAATGGTTTTCATTGGCCCATCAACAGCCAATCACAAACGAGAATTATTAGCTAACATTACCTCGCTCCATTTCTTCAATCCTTCCATGCTTATTGGGACGAATTCATCTCCTTTGAAAGGGTTATTTTCAATGTTAATTCCAATGTAATTTAGTCCTTGAGGAAAAAACCAGCCAGGCGTCAAAGGGTTAAGCTAAAAATGTGTTTGGTTAAAATTTTGTTTTATTTCATAAACAAATTTATTTTGATTAAACAACTTTTTTCTTTATTTTGTGTTCATTTATTTTTTAACCATTTTGTTTGATCATTATTTAAACTGATTTCCTTGAAAAAAATAACATTTTTAATTTTTATTGACTACTTTATTCTCGTATCGATAAAAATAATAACAACAACAAAAATAATGTTAACAGCAACAACAATGTTAAGGGCAATGGCAATAACAACAACAACAATAAACACGCTAACAAAAACAACAACAACAACATACACGATAAAACCAGCAACACCAACAGTAAAAATGATATAATCGTTAAATTGATTTTAAATTGGATGATTTCATTTGTTTTTGTGTATTAATGGAAAGTGAATCGAAGTAAAAGTAAACAACAAAATCATGCCATCTTAGGCACCTTGTCGACATTTGTTTTTTTTAATAGTTTTTTATTTATAATTTTTTCCTAACTTTTATTTATGTGATAATATTTTAAATACTAATCTATTTAGTCGGTTATAAATACAACCAAAAAATTAAACATAAAATTGAAATTAAAAATATTCACGAGTGGGCAAAACTTTTGTGTTTTATAAATTCAAGTTGTATGAGAAACTAAAAAAATTGTTATTTGTGCAGATAACTAAAGATAAATTTTGCTTACTTTAAATTTTTAAACTGTTTTTTATTGTTTTTATATCTTTAAACCCATTAACACATAATGAAATTACCCTGCATATTAACAATCACCCTACTTATTAACGTATTAGCACATAATTAAATTACCCTACAGACTAAATTTCAATAAGCTACCATTGAATTAACCTTTTTTCATGTGACGAATTCGTCTTTACAGCAATGGGTTCAAGAAAAATCTAATCAGCAAAGGGTCCTAGACAATTTCATGAAGTGAAAGTCAGTTCGTTTTTGGCTCAAATCACAAAAACGTTTACGTGAATTTTTCCTCTTGGATGATGTTTAGTTCACAGTTTCCATTTAATTTGATTAAATGTAATTAAATTAGATCTAGTTTAATTCAATTTGATTTTGTTTTATTTAATTTAATTACATTTAATTAAATTAAATTTTAATTTGTTTTTCTATTAAAAAATTTCGTTAAGATATTTAATTTTTACTAATGAACGTATATGAACCTGTGAAAATGTTTGTGGAATAAAAATCTTCAACAAATACAAAAACTTCGCATTTGAATTCTATTTAATAATGGATGAAACTAGAAAACGAAATGAAATGTATAGAATTATTTAATGTGGCTTGATTGTTTTTCATCATTTGAATGGTTTTAAGTATCTATGTTGCGTACAATTTTATTTTTTTTTAGTTGTTTGTCGTAAGTTTTATTATTTTTTTATAAGATGATCAAAGTTTTATATACTTTAAATTTGTACTGAAAAAATGAATGTTCAAATTTTACGTTTCATAAATAGATTTCTACAAATTAAATATATATTATATTGAAAGTTATAGATTTATCTCCAATACCAGAAATAAACTGCATTACACAATAACAAGAATCAATTAAGACGGTTAACATTTCTAGACCATAATTACTGATAATAATTATAAAATATGACATAATAAGATTACAATTAAACAATTTATTATAATGGAGATAATTAAGCTTATACAATATAATCACGATAAGATCAATCATCAAAATAACTATTAATTATAATAATTAGTTTAATAATAATTAAATAATTAATTAAAGATAAACGGAAGTAATTAATAAATAAGGAAGTGTTAACTAAATGAAATTTTTATCACTTTAGTGGCAGCGTTGCGGTGAAACAACATTTTTTCCCGCTAAAAAGACTTCCTTTTCGTGGGCGAAAAATGCGATGGGAAAATCGGCTCAAAAAAGCGAGCCTGGCTGCCGAAAAACTGTTGTCGTAAAGACGAAAATAACATTAAAATTTACATTGAGGTTTACATTGAAGTTTACATTGAAGTTTACATTGAAGTTAACATTGAAGGTTACATTGAAGTTTACATTGAGGTTTACATTGAAGTTTACATTGAGGTTTACATTGAAGTTAACATTGAAGTTTACATTGAAGTTTACATTGAAGTAACATTGAAGTTTACATTGAAGTTTACATTGAAGTTAACATTGAAGTTTACATTGAAGTTTACATTGAAGTTTACATTGAAGTTTACATTGAAGTTTACATTGAAGTTAACATTGAAGTTAACATTGCAGTTTACATTGATGTTTACATTGAGGTTTACATTGAAGTTAATATTGAGGTTTACATTGAAGTTAACATTGAAGTTTACATTGAGGTTTACATTGAGGTTTACATTGAGGTTTACATTGAAGTTAACATTGAGGTTTACATTGAAGTTAACATTAAAATTTACATTGAGGTTTACATTGAAGTTAACATTGAAGTTAACATTGAAGTTAACATTGAAGTTTACATTGAGGTTTACATTGAAGTTTACATTGAAGTTTACATTGAAGTTTACATTGAAGTTTACATTGAAGTTTACATTGAAGTTTACATTAAAGTTTACATTAAAGTTAATATTAAAGTTTACATTGAAGTTTACATTGAAGTTTACATTGAAGTTTACAGTACATTGAAGTTTACAGTACATTGAAGTTTACATTGAAGTTAACATTGAAGTTTATATTGAAGTTTACATTGAAGTTTACATTGAAGTTTACATTGAAGTTCACATTGAAGTTTACATTGAAGTTCACATTGAAGTTTACATTGAAGTTTACATTGAAGTTTACATTAAAGTTTACATTAAAGTTTACATTAAAGTTAATATTAAAGTTTACATTGAAGTTCACATTGAAGTTTACATTGAAGTTTAACTCTTAGCTTAACGGACGAATACGTTCACCTGTGCTTTAAAGGGTCAACCACATGGACGATGAAAGTATCTTCATTGTTTTTGTCCAATTTAGGAGTTCGTGAAAATATTCAAGGCTTGGCGTGGGAGAGTGCACACTGAAAACACTTGACTTACTTTTATGTCGAAGTTAGTCAAAATTGATATCATCAAATTGACTAACTTTTTAATAATGGACACTTTTTTGTTGATTCAACCAAAATCGTATCACATCGGACCAATGTGATACAATTTTGATTGAATTACAAAAAAGTCGGTTGAATCAACAAAAAGAACTGCACTGTTAACAAAGGTTAGTCAATTTGATCATTTAAATTTTGACTAACAGACAAAAAAGCTAGTCAAGTGTATACAGTACCAGGGCTGTCGCTTTTGGTTGAGGAACATCGAATAAGGTTTAAATCTGCATAATAAGGATGAATAGTCTTGTGATTTCAAATACTCAAGTCATAGCCACATTAACTACATCAACCACTTTAACTTTTTATGTCTAATTTAGTCAAAATTTACATCCTCAAATCAACTTTCTTGTGATTCAATAAAAATTGGTTTCACATTGTACCAATATGATACGATTTTGATTGAATAACAAGAAGCTTAATTGAATCACGAAGAAAGTGTGTTAACAAAAATTTGTCAATTTAATCATATAAATGTTGACTATCTTAGACATAAAAGTGTTTTCAGTTTGATCGTACGTTTTATAATACAATCTATAACATTTATTAAACGTAAATAAAAATTAAGTTATTCAAACTTAAGTTTTGATAAATTAAACATGTTAGGTTTTTAATCAAAAAATGTTTTTATCAAAACCCAACTTTTTATTTTATTTAATGTTATAGTAAGTTTATAGTTACGGAAATTGACACTTTAATTATTTATAATGTTAGTTGCAAGCAATAATTATTTTTATTCTTTTGAATTAGTACTTATAAAATTAAAATAAAACATATAAGTAAAATACAAAAAGATATTTCATGAAGAAAATATTTTTGCAAATTTTTACTAAATTAAAAAAAGTTTTGAAGGTTAACTTTTCGTGTCTTTCTCTTCTGAGAAAGATTGCCAATTAAAAAATTTGAAAACAAATCAAAAGAATTTCCTGTTTTCAAAACCAATCCTTAAAGTTCAATAATCTTAGACATGCGAACGTTAATGAATATTCATTTTTATTTAGAAACTGTTGTCAGCAATCTACTGTGTTGCTATGAAGTACTTTTTTTTATAATTTTGCCATAAACTACTTTTTTATATGAATTGCTGCCATTAAGTACTTTTTTATATTATTTTGCCATAAGCTACTTGTTTATATGAATTGCTGCCATTAAGTACTTTTTTATAATTTTGCCATAAACTACTTTTTTATATGAATTGTTGCCATAAGGTACTTTTTTATATACATAGTTGCAATAAAGTGTTTTTTATTTATAATGTAGCCATAATTTGCTTAACTTTTGGGTTTTTAATAAACTGTTATGTTTTCATGTCATTCAAATTAGAAATTAATTTATACATAATTGATCAAAATATAACTAATGTTTGTTATCATAGAAAAGTGTTTAAAAATAAAGATGTCGAACGTAATAAAGTTAAAAATATTTTTTTATATATAGTCAAGTTTTTATTTTTTAGTATAAAAAGTAAATATAATGATATAATATAAAAATATAATATAATAATATAGTATAATAATATAATACAATAATTATATACTAATATAATAATATAATAATACGATAATATAATAATGTAATAATATAATAATGTAATAATGTAATAATGTAATAATATAATGATATAATAATATAATAATATAACAATGTGATAATATAATAATGTGATAATATAATAATATAATAATATAATAATATAATAATATGATAGTATAATAATATGATAATATAATAATATAATAATATGATAATATAATAATATGATAATATAATAATATAACAATATGATAATATAATAATATGATAATATAATAATATAATAATATAACACTATGATAATATAATAATATGATAATATAATAATATGATAATATAATAATATAATAATATAACAATATGATAATATAACAATATAATAATATAACAATATAACAATATAACAATCTAACAATATAGTAATATAATAATATAATAATGTAATAATGTAATAATATAAAAAATTAATAATATAATATAATAATATAAAAATTCAATAATATAATAATAATAACACGTCAGGCTAAGTTTTTTTAAACTTTCATAATTGGTTTTTAGTTTTTATCATCATTTATAATTTCCGATTAATAATTATTAATGTGACTTTTAAATCAAGATTGTTTACCAAAAGTGAAAACAAATTCAAATATCAAAAGTTGGGAAATGTTGATATTTTAAAAGTTGTGAAATGTTGATACTTTAAAAATTGTAAAATGTTGATACTTTAAAAATTGTAACCAGTTCGAGTTGCTAAAGCATTAAAATCTATTTAACAATAATTTTTATTGAAAATAAAACATAAACAAAATGAAATCAAGATTGTGATCAATATTTTTTAAGCTAAATTCAACACAACACGCATAAGTTACTTAATCATTTCACTTAGTCTTTCCTAAAATAAATTTTCATAAAGTAACTTACAATGTAAATTCAAAAAAACTTTAACCCATACAACAAAATAAGAAAATGTTTAAAAGATTTTTTCATGTAATGTGATACACCAAAAAAAAATAACCTTAAACTGACAAGATCTTTCGTAGGAAGGACATTTCAGGTTTGTTTTATTTTTTTCTTTATATTCTTTTTGTTTATTTTTAATTTACTTGTTATTCCAAAATTATTTTATGTCTTTTATTTATAATCTTTTTAATTACTTCTTATTTGTTTATTTATTTATTTCAAGTTTATCTTATGGTTTTTATTTATTTTTCTGCACCTCAGAAGAACGCAAAGAATGATTTCCTTTGTTCTGGAAGATCAGTATTTCATGAACAGCTTTTGATGGAAGATATGTTTGAGTTTTGAAAAAACAAAATAATAAATAAATAAAAATTATAACCGATTGTATATTAAAACAATCTAATTTTGTTTACTTAAATTAAATATTTATTGAACACACACACACACACACACATAAGATTATTAATAAATTCATTCATTAATATGTTATGTGCATACACATTACACATGCACATAACTTTTCATTTTTGAGGTTCTTGTAATTCCTGATTAACAATAGCACAAGTGAAGTAAGCTCTATGCTATTTGAATGTGGGTTACCTCACTTGTGAGTCCATATAGTTTCAATAACGGAACATTTACAATCAAAATAAACAAATAATTAATTTAAGAAAAAGATTTATTAGTTTTTGTGAACAGTTAATCGTCATGAGTTGACTCAACTTTCAAATGAATGACTTTACCAAATTTGGATTAATTTTGGAACCCTGCCCAACAATTTGCTTCACATTTTATCGGGAGAAAACAAGGCGCAAATATGGCAGCTATAATAATGTTTTTTAAAGAATTCAATGGATCGAGAATAGCACAAGTGAGGCAAGTCTCATCTTTGCAAACTTTTCTTGCAGATTTCGTGCAAGTTCGTGCATGAACTCGCGTGATTCTGCAAGACTTGTTTTTATGGATGTTATTTGAGTGTGGGTTACCCCAGTTGTGCTATTTCCGATCCAAAGTTGAATAAAATTTAATTTTTATAAAAACTTTTATTTTAATAAAAAAAACTATTTTATTTTAATAAAAAAAACTATTTTATTTTAATAAAAAAAACTATTTTATTTTAATATTTCTATAAAGTTTGTATCGTGGTCTTATACACAATTTTTCGCTTCTACAAATTGTACAATAACACTCGAAAACATATTTTTTGTGATTTATTATTTTTTGAGTAATTATTTTCCACTTATGCCCAACTGTTAAGGTGATGACCCCATTATTTCCTGTCGCAATTAGACGATTCGCTCTATTTAACTTTAATGTAATTAAGGAACATTCATGATCTTTCTATTTTTCATTTGTTTCGTCCATCTATTTTTTTTAAATTAAAACTAGTGCACAACCACACTATTGGCTTATATTGGAGATGTTTAAGAATCATTGTTCTATTAAGTCCAAAAGCACCATAATAAATATAGTTATTTAAAAAATTCAAGTTTATAAAAAGTTCTTAGGAAATATTGTTCCTAACGCATATATATTTCATTCATGTTAAATGATCAGTGCTCTAAATTAAAAAAATATAAATAAAAAATGCAGTTAAATTAAAAAACATACAAGTCGAAAAATTCTTAACACTAAATCAACGCTAATCTTCTAAAAATAAACATTAAGTTGTTGTAAGCTTGGAATTGAATATAATACAGTAAAACCCATGAAACGTAGAACAATGAAACGTAGAATCATAAAACAGAGAATCATTAAACGGAGAAATCCTAAAACGTCCGAATCGTTTCAATGTATAAGAAGAAAACGTGGCACAAAGGAGGGGTTAAATCGGTATGCCTGAAACTAAGATTCTTCCTATAACCTAGACAACATTTTGGTATACGTTTTAGGAGTCTTACTGTATTTGCTTTAGTTTTTCATTCTATGCTTCCAGAATAATCAATTAAAATTTCTTAAATATTTCAATAATGCAATAATAATGTGAAACAAATAAATAAACAATCAAATATATAAATAAATAAATGAAAAAACAAAAAAAACAACAAATAAATAAATATATCAATAATGCAATAATGTTAAACAAAGAAAACAAAGAAATAAAATATAAACAGAAAAATATGATGTAACATTTAGGAGAGATCAACGTATTATAGAAAGGTATCTAATAAAAAAAATGTATTTATATAATTTATATTTTATTTATATAACTTATCTAAATGTTAATATTTTATTTATATAACTTATCTAAATGTTAATATTTTATTTATATAACTTAGCTAAATGTTAAAATTTGATTTATATAACTTATCTAAATGTTAATATTTTTCGTTATATAACTTATCTAAATGTTAAAATTTGATTTAATTAACTTATCTAAATATTAATATTTTATTTACATAACTTATCTAAATGTTAATATTTTCTTTATATAACTTATCTAAATGTTAATATTTTTCGTTATATAACTTATCTAAATGTTAAAATTTGATATAAATAACTTATCTAAATATTAATATTTTATTTACTTAACTTATCTAAATGTTAATATTTTATTTATATAACTTATCTAAATGTTAATATTGTATTTATATAACTTATCTAAATGTTAATATGTTATTTATATAGCTGTTCTAAATGTTAATATTTTATTTATATAACTTATCTAAATAATAAAATTGTATTTATATAATTTATATTTTATTTATATAACATATCTAAATGTTGAAATTTTATTTGTATAACTTATCTAAATTGAGATTATTATTTTAATTATTATTATTATTATGATTACCATTTTAATTAGTATTATTAGTATTATTATTCATAGGCCAATCGTGATCGTACTATTACAATTTTTATTCATTTTTGTTATTTTTATGGTATTATTATTTTTTGGTTATTTTTATTACCACCACCATCATCAACAATATAACCACTATCACCACCACCAACACCACCAACACCACCACCACCACCTCCAATACCACCACCACCACCAACTTATTTTATGTATTCTCCATAATTGAATGTTTTAGACATCAACAGAATTTTAAACATCAAGATAGAGGTTTTTAAGTAGAAAAACAGGATTTTTCCCCTAAAGTGAAAACCACATTTTAAGAAAATGTATTTTTAGGCCTAAATATTTGGTCATAAAGTTAGGTTTAGTAATTTGGAATTTTTCTCGATTATTTCAAACATGTCCTACGCAATATCTTGAAATTAAGATATTCAGAATTCGCCTTACAAACTATATAATCAATGAACATTTATTTATCTGCTGTTGTAAATTTAGAAAGAATTTGTTGTTGCAGTAGTTCGTAGTGAACCCTTATTGTCTTGATTGT